>JAHDVE020009846.1:0-68105 GCA_022606495.2 Halesus radiatus | reverse complement strand
GCACAGGACACGTATATTAGAAAACACAGCACATTGCATGACATTGAAGTTACTGTTTAAATCCTATTTGTCATTGATATTACATACATTAGGAGGTTATTGACAAAAGAAGAGTGGGTGCTTATTTGAAACATGATTTTATTTGAGATTTTTTTTGATAATAATTATTTATATCTACGAATAATAAAATTATTTGTTTATTAGGTATTCATGGATACCTTGTGTATACCTTGTCCATAGTTCGCTAGTGTAAAAGTTCAACAAAAAAAGCCAATGTTATTTATTTATTTACTTATTTACTTATTTATTTATTTATTTATTTATTTCTTAAAGTTTAACAAAAAATTCGCAAAAAAATGTAACCTTACTGGGGTACCCGTTCTAAGGTCACATTGTACATGGTTTTGTATAAAGAATATGAATTTGTCTAAGATATTATATATTTATCTAATAATTTGAATGTGTCTAAGCTTTGCAGTTATAACGTTATATGAAAACGAAACAGGACACGCATGGCAGCCGAATTCAAGTCCTGTCGTGCGATGGTTTCAGTAAATCTGTCCCGCCTTTAAACTTGAAAGATATTGCCTCTAAAAGCCTTCGTCTCAAAGCGTTTCCGTTGAAGTTCGACGCTTATTCCTTCCCCCGACACGTGCCCTTAACGTTTTTCCGAAAGCCGAACGCATTACCCATTACATTACACATTACTGCCGGCAGACCGCCGATATTTCTTGTTGCCCGAGCCCGCCGTGAAAAAGCGTATTTAATTGCAATTGGTTCCCGTGTAACTGATGTTTGGTCGACGCTTTTTATTAGCTAGCCATTTGGTTTGCTGCTAAACGACCCTAATCGCCCAGCCGCGCCTTGATTTACAGCACTTCTGGAATTTCCAGTCCGCAGTCTGCAACGCGTGGAAAATTATTAAAACTAGGTAAAAGTTTCTTTTCGACGCACAGGCCAAAAGGGACATGGTGAGTTAATTTTGCTATACCGTGTTCGGAATCGAAATGAAGTTTTTTTTGCGTATGGGCAAAAATTACCATTATGAATTGTTGTAGTGTTTAATTCGTAGAACTCTATTTAAGTGCTTATTTTTTAAAATAATCTTTGAAATCTGTTTCGGCGTTTAAAGCCGTTTTCAAACTGTAAAACTGAAACAGTAAAAAGAATATAATTATAATTTCTTCAAAATATTGGTATTCACTTCGTGGCGTCATTATTAATAAATGAATTAAATAATATACTTTGTTAATCGATAAACTAAAGTTTTTAAGACAAGATTTTTGTGCATAGCGCAAAGGGTAACAATTATTTTTATAAACAATAATTATTAGCCTGAAACACTCATCCAAATTGAAAAAAACCTTTTCCGAGAAAAGATAAATGTCGCCGACAGGACTCGAACCTGCACCCTTCTGATTGCCGGTCAGATGCTCTACCGTTGAGCTACGTCGGCTTATCGCAAACCCGCCAAGTTAATTAAGTGTAGGTTAATTAATTAATTAAGTGCAGGTTCGAGTCCTGTCGGCGACATTTATCTTTTCTCAATTTTTCTTTTTTTTTTTTCAATTTGGATGAGTGTTTCAGGCTAATAATTATTGTTTTATAAAAATAATTGTTACCCTTTGCGCTATGCACAAAAATCTTATCGTAAAAACTTCAGTTTATCAATTAATAAATATTTGACAAGTCAAAGCAATTTACACCAATAAAATGTAGACATAATTTGTCTCGATGCCATCTATTTAGGGATTTAGCCCCTTACAAGCCTTTCGCATATTAATACAGTTGGTTGTTTACAGGTGAAATATAATAAAAACAGTAATTGTTGAATGAAACATTAGTATATATTGATTAACTTGGCGGGTTTGCGATAAGCCGACGTAGCTCAACGGTAGAGCACCTGACTGGCAATCAGAAAGGTGCAGGTTCGAGTCCTGTCGGCGACATTTATCTTTTCTCGGAAAGGTTTTTTTTTCAATTTGGATGAGTGTTTCAGGCTAATAATTATTGTTTAAAAAAATAATATACTTTGTATTCACTACTTTATTAATACACAGATAGATAAATGTTTCAAAAGCGATGCTTACTTCATCAGGAGTATTTAGAGTTCCATATATTCCTGTTGAAGAAAGCATCGCTTTCGAAACATGGAGATATCTCTGTACTAATAAAGTGGTGAATTCAAAGTATATTATTTAATTCATTTATAAAAAATCATTATTAAATTTAATACAGGTACTTAAAAAAAATATTTCTTATTTACCATCATGAATTTTTCACATGTCGTGTACCGGGAAAGTGTTCACGGCGTTGGATCCTAGGACATTAATACTATCAGACCAGCTAATTGTTTAGTTTTATTACACAGATCGAAAGGAACATATTGAGTTGATTGCGCACTAGCATTATCCAGGTTGAATTGCAGACTTTTATGCGTATGAGCGCAAATTACCATATTGACTTTTTCATTTTAGACTGCTGCATAGGATACTACGACATTAATATTATCAGATACCTACCATATAATCTAAAGCAACCGACTCGAGATGGTTGAATCTGCTCCTTTACACTAATTGCCGTAGGACTGACTGCTAATTACATTTCTACTAAGCCCTTTAGTGCTGAGTTATTAACTCCCGCTTTGGCCAGCTAGTTTTGGATGGGTGGGGGGGTTTTTCGTAGGGGGATAGGTTTGTATACCTTTTTACGTGTCTGTTTCCGTTGTAAATACATACTAACGTAATTAAAAATATTATGTTTTGTAAGGTAATTCATAAGATTTAAATTTTCCTTGCAAGTAGTAAAGTAAAAAATAAAGAAATGTCTTTGACAATGTACGAGTAGTTCAGTTTTTTTTGTAATTTTTATTTTGCCAGAGCTCAACTTTTTTCCCTCATTCAGAAACAGAGGTTTTCTGCTTCAAGTTAATTATAATAATTATAATATTTATTTGAAACACATATTATTTTACAGATATATTTAAGAAGGCTTTGAGTGTCCAACTAGGAATAAATCCTGTTTTAGGACAGTCAAATTGATAAGTTTAGTTCATATTAATATACATATACATGAGAGAATATAAAAGAATCCATAAAGTAAATTTAAGAAGAAAAAAAAAATAATAGTTGTGTTTTTTTTTTTTAATTTAATGTACTGTATTGTAGAGTAATAATGAATTACATATGTGATATAAAAGTTTAAAGTATAAAGTATAACAGTTTAAAGTATGATATGCATTTTTTAATTTAATGTAGAGTATTAATGAATTACGTATGAGATGTAAAAGTTGAAGAATAAAGTATAGAAGTTTAAAGTATAAAAGCTTAAAGTATGATATGTCTTTTATAAATTTACTGTAGGGAAAGAATGAATTACATATGTGATGTAAAATTTGAAAGTAAAAAGACTAAAAGTTTAAAGTATAAAAGTTTAAAGTATGATATGCCTTTTATAAATTTACTGTAGGGAAATAATGAATTACATGTGTGATATAAAAGTTTAAAGTATAACAGTTTAAAGTATGATATGCATTTTTTAATTTAATGTAGAGTATTAATGAATTACGTATGAGATGTAAAAGTTTAAGCATAAAGTATAGAAGTTTAAAGTATAGAAGTTTAAAGTATAAAAGTTTAAAGTATGATATGCCTTTTATAAATTTACTGTAGGGAAAGAATGAATTACATATGAGATGTAAAATTTGAAAGTAAAAAGACTAAAAGGTTAAAGTATAAAAAACTAAAGTATGATATGCATTTTGTAAATTAGTGTAGATTAATAATGAATTACAATTGAGATGTACAAGTTTAAAATATAAAGTATAAAAGAATAAAAAATAAAAGAATAAAGTATGATATGCATTTTTTTTAAATTTAGTGTAGAGTAAAAATGAATTACATATGAGATGTAACAGTTAAAAGTATAAAGTATGAAAGTTTAAAGTGTACAAGATTAAAGTATGATATGCATTTTTTTTAAATATAGTGTATAGTAGTAATGAATTACATATGAGATGTAACAGTTAAAAGTATAAAGTATAAATGTTTTAAGTGTACAAGATTAAAGTATGATATGCATTTTTTTTAAATATAGTGTATAGTAGTAATGAATTACATATGAAGGTTTGATTAAAATTGTACATATCTATTAAGTTGTATTATACATTTTGGTTTTATGCCTCTATTTTTAAATTAAGATTAACGTAATTCAAAGTATTATTTTCCAAGAAAAAACTAATAATCCCACAGAAAACGCTGTGCAAATATCACGACGCCATCCTTCAAAATGCGAAAGTTTTCAGTGCAATACACGAAGAGATTTTTTTGGTATACTCGTATATCTCATATCTACGTATCTGTATGTAAATACGAGTGTCTTTTTGGTTTTTTTTATACAAATCTAGTTTTATTCTGAGGTTGATGAAATTTTGCACAGTTGTCCTTCAAAACAAGAGGAAGGTCGCTGCCTACACGAGGTTTCGAAAAACCACCCCTATCCTTCTTTCCAACCCTTAAACCAGAATTTTGGTGCGCCTTGATGAAATTTTACACACTTTACGTTCAAAATAAGAGGAAAATTACTTAGTACGGGTAGGGGTAGGTATAACACATCACAACCTCAAAACTTTACTGCAAACCATTCATAACCACCGGCAACGCCGGGTATTTCATATAGGAGTTAAATAAAAACATTTCATATATTTATATTTATAAAAAATGTTTTTTTATTCACGCCATCACCATCGTAAAGATCGTGAAAAATATTATTGTTTCGTATCCATCCACATATATTTATCCAACAATTTGCGATTTAACATGTTTGTTTAGGATAGTTAATTTAATGTTTTATACCCCTGAACTGCTATATTTGATTGCTTTCCATGTACCTGGTAGGACAAGAGAGTACGTACCATTTTATTGTGACAATTCAACTTCCGCGTCGCAATATTATTCCCCTATGCGTTATGCTATTCAACGTCTAGGGAAGAAATACTTGGTTGTTGTTGACATATCTGGTACGTCAATGTTACAATATTAGCATGCATTAGTACAATTATTTTCATCGAGTAGAGCTAAGTTATTTGAAACTATTTAACTTTCGATAAAGGCGTCGAATTATGTCGTTTCTTTTTATATTATTCAATGTTATTAGTAAATGTCTGTGTAAAACCCTGTAATGGGCGTAAATAAATAAAAAGAACTAATAAATATTTCTCCTATTAGCTTCCTAACAAAGGTTCCTTCTCGTGTATTCTACATCACTCAATTCTTCCAGTCCGATATAATAATCTAATATCCGATACGCAAACAAACAGTACACTTCTAGCAAACCATCCAGGCAAGTTGAGTAATAATCGAATATCGTGAAAACGACAACCATTTTCATGGCTTCCTTTGATCTGCCCACTCAGTCCAGTAGGCACTCGCTGGCCAATCGAAGTGATCGGTAAACTCTGTTATACCCACTGAGAGGTGTAAACGTACTGAACTATGTTTTGGTCGTGTCTGTATGCCTGAAGTAAGGTCATTTTTTATCTTACTTCGAATGAAATTCTTCCTTGAACGTATAATTAATTTCACTGTCATGTTTGAGTTCTAGGAGTTGAAAAGTCTTACATAAATTGGCGACTTCGGATTTTTATTCAATTCGTTATAAGTCACTTCTTCTTGAGTCGCTTCTTCATTGCTGAGGATCGAAATTCCTTACTCCAACTTCCCTGGTACACTCCTTACCTGGTACCTTTACACTCCTCGCGATCCTGCGTGGAGAGCTGCGGACACCGACGCTCCGGACGCTTGCGAAATTTGGTCACTCCAACGCATCAGTGACCTTCGTCTGCTTCTCCTGCCTTCCACTTTGCCAGTGACCATGAGCTTCTTCAGGGTGGAGTTCTCGGTTTGGCGACCAACATGTCGAAAGTATCTTCCAGGAATTAGTTCTTTCATCTTTTGAGGATACGCTGCAGACAGACAGTTGATTGTGGATGCCAAGCTCTTCCAGAATTGATGTATTTGTGCGCCTGGCTGTCCCGGGAATCCTGTGCTTTTTCCTTCAACACCACAATTAGTAGGCATCTATCCGCTTCCTTTCGCTGGCTCTGAGTGTTCATATTTCCATACCGTAAAGAAATATGAGGGAAGTCAGCGTCTGAAAGAGTATCATCTTGATGGTCTTCGTTATGCCTCTTTCACTCTATATCTTTTGGATTTTGCTCATGGCGTCATTATCGACGAGCCTGGTTATATGACTTTGTTCACCGTTTCTAAGTCTGTGAGACCTTTGTTCTTACAAAGGTGTTTGTCCTGTTGATCACCATTAATTTTGGTTTGACTTTGTTAATCAGTAGGCCTGGATTACGGTTTCCTTCTTCTATTTTAGTTGTAGGTCGCACTTCTAGGGGCTTTCTATTCAGTGGTTAAAGGCGGGCAGCTAGCAGCTACGGATACTGTGGAAACTGCGTACATTGAATACTTCAAAGGAAGGAATAATTTTCAACCATATAAATATTGTAAATTTTTCTCGTCTCCCGCGTTCATTGAGTGAAAGTAATTTATCTAAATGCTCGCATTAAAACCTGACATGTAGTGATATGTAAATGTAGTCTTCGATCAGTGGTACACAACCTGCGGCCTGTGGGCACTTTCGGATGGCTCGATTGACTAAATAAAATATCAAAAAGGTCAACATGATTTATTCGCTTAACTTGGGCCTAGAAACATTTTTGTTCATGATATTTCGAAGGGGTTCTGTTTTATATGGATACACGACCAATATTTTGAATCAGCAACCCAAAATTACAAGCACATTTTCAGAATTAAAAAAAAAAAAACAACTTGATGAAAAAAAAAATTCTTTCGACGCTTTACTCGCACGTTCTATGAATGATTTATTTAATTGTTACCGTTTTCCAAAAAAAAACAAACGTTACCTAAGCTAATTTTATTTGAAAACCCCAACTTTTAAGTTGTATATTTTTAAATGACTCAATGATAAACTACACACAGAGCCTTAGGTCATGAGCAATGCACGCCACTGAACTACACCCCACAGGTGGGTTACAAGTACTTTTTTAATAAAAATAATGTTTTATTATCTTTTTTTATGACAAAATAACGAATAATAATAATTTCCCGTTCTGAGAAGTCACTCACAAAATAAGAAATTACATTATATTAAATTGATGTGCTCGATGAAAAAAAAATTGTAAGTTGAGGTGTTTTAAGTGCAGTTGAGTGGTTTCTGTATTTTTCTGTATTTGGTGTTAATATGTTTTCTATTTCAGATCTCTCTATGTAACGTATCCAGTGTTTTCTTTGATTTTTAAATTGATTATGGTTTTTGTGATTTTTAAAAGATAGTGGGATTTTGTTATATAGTTTAGTGCTATAGTATAAGAGTTTTTTGGTCCAAATGTTGTATTTGTGATTCCTTGTTATATGTGTTTTTGACTCTAATATGTGTGATTGTTGTTATTTTTATTTATTTTTTTGTATTTATGAATGAAAAGTAGTATTGTTTTAGAGTATAATTGTTTTAATGACATAAAATGTTTGTTAATGTTAAGATTTCGTCAGTTCTAGTTCTTACAGGGACTTTAAATATAATTTTCATAATGGCTTTCTGGGTGGGTTAGAATTTTTTGCGTCTAGCTTGCACGAAACGAAACACTGTGCGTTGCTTGAATAGACTTTAGCCGTGCTTCGTAACCAGATCTGAATAGCCAGGTACTTTTCTACCCATCTCCTACCATCAATTTACAGTATCATTGCCTGTTCTCATTCAGTTAAAATATTATTTCACTACCAACGCAAGAATCCAACTATAATAAATCATTGAAATTACTTAGAAGTATTTTGCTTACACCACTGTTAAATGTATTGTTAATATGTTTTTAAATATATATAGATACTGTGTATCCTGATGAGGAAAGCTTCGCTTTCGAAATGTGTTGATACTTTTAGATTAAACAGTGGTGTAAACAAAATACTTCTTGATAATGACGCCACAAAATTATTTCACATCTTTTGAAGAAAATGTAATAAATAAAACCATTATAATTCTCAGAATACAGTTCACCTTTTTCTCTCAAACCCTCATTTATCTTGAAGCTGATCATAAGTTAAGATTACTTTCCTCTTTCTACGCATCTTTCTCTTTTAATCTGTAGTTTTATAAATTTCTGATGAAAATAAAAATATGTGATTTCAGACTCGCTTTTCAGTAAATCTACATAAAAGGCAAAAACTTTCCCTTGAGAAAATTAAAATCCCCGGAAAATACTTCTTTTACAAGTACACGACGTTACTGGGTACTTAAACCCCGTTTAGAGTTTAAAAAACTACCAAAGGTAAAATATAATTTATTCCCTCAACAGGTGTATTCATCCAATCTCATGGCATGTACACACGGAGCCAGTATTTAATAGAGTAGCTAGTGGTAACTAAAGCGTCATATTAAATTAAATATTAATATTATCATAATAATAATAATAATAATAATAATAATAATAATAATAATAATAATAATACTAATAATAATAATAATAATAATAATAATAATAATAATAATGATAATGATAATAATACTGATAATGATAATGATAATGATAATGATAATGATAATGATAATGATAATGATAATGATAATGATAATGATAATGATAATGATAATGATAATGATAATGATAATGATAATGATAATGATAATGATAATGATAATGATAATGATAATATAATAATAATGAATAATAATAATAATAATAATAATAATAATAATAATAATAATAATGTAATAATAATAATAATGTAATAATAATAATAATAATAATAATAATAATAAATAATAATAATAATAATAATAATAATAATAATAATAATAATAATAATAATAATATAATAATAATATAATATAATAAATAATAAATAATATAATAATAATAATAATAATAATAATAATAATAATAATAATAATAATAATAATAATAATAATAATAATAATAATAATAATAATAATAATAATAATAATAATAATAATAATAATAATAATAATAATAATAATAAACTAATAATAATAATAGCTGTTATAATAATAATAATAATAATAATAATAATAATAATAATAATAATGAAATAATAAATAATAATAATAATAATAATATAGTAATAAATAATAATGTAATAATATAATGATAATGATAATGATAATGATAATGATAATGATGATATGATGAAATGATAACGATAACGATAACGATAACGATAACGATAACGATAACGATAACGATAACGATAACGATAATAGTATATTAATAATAATAATATAATAATAGTAATAGTAATAATATAATAATAGTAATAGTACTAATACTTAATAATAGTAATAGTAATAATAATAATATAACCAATGGTAATAATAAACTATAAACTATACCTGATATTAAATTAAAATCCATTACACGACCGCTCTCAAACTAAATAGCTTAAACCACCTTTCCACTCTAGTCCTTTTGTACCTTTATCCCACTCCTATGTTCCCCTCTACCCTCCCTCTTCCGACTTACATAGTTTAAGCTAACTATATAAAAGCTGTAAGAATTGTCACACTTTACTCATAGTATTTATCATGACCATTGGATACTTAATTTTAATGTTATATATATGTAAATTATGGATTTGTTGTTCATTTGCAAAAAAAAAGCGTTTGAAAGTAAAATTTGGGCCCTGGCCACCCATGGACAAAACGCGTGGTAAGTAGTATGGCGATTTAGTTGAGTGGAATAGAATGTATTCTATTCTTGCGGGCAGAAAGCCCCTACCACCGCCCGCGCATGCCGTTGTGGTGTATGTGGGGCTGTTGTCCCACTAGCAGCGTTTGGACACTCACTAATCTACTATCACGTTCGAGTTCACGGTACCCTGCAGTGCAATCGGCGAGTCGGCAGAGTCGTGCGGAGTGGCGCGCGCATCCTTGTAGTAGCTGGGAGCATCAGCTTACTAAAATGCACGTTTTGGACGCTCTGGCATGACAACGCTTTAGTTACCACTTGCTACTCTACTAAACACTGGCTGCGTGTGGACACGCCATTGGCGACCTTTTAGTTATGATTGCTTGAACCTTTTTTGAAATAAAATTTTACTGATTGAGAGGTACGTCCCTAATTGTTGCTAATTTCACGTTATATACAATGTATCATATTAATGGAGAATGCTGACCAGGCGAAATCACATATTAATCCTACGGTACTCATAGGTGCATATTTATCTAATAAGTACAACATATTATAAAGATAGCTGCCAATAATGTGGGATAAAAATGGAGAATAATATTAAAAATCTTGAATTTGAGATATGATATCGATGAAGATGGCATAAATTGAACTGGTCTCATTAAGCTAAGTTGGTTAAGCGTTGCTTGGATAGGCAAAGGACCTGGGTTCGAGTCCAGATGCGGCTGGAATCTTTTTATTTTCTGTTATTTTTCCGTTTCGTATTTCATTTGGGTTACTTTAATATTATTTTCTACGATGATTAAATATTATACGAATTGTATACACAACTATACAAAAGAACACATTCACAATAATACTGCAAAAATAGTAACATTTAAAGGGCAAGGAGTCGGGTTATGTTCAGCAACCAACTGACTTTCCGTTTGACTACATTAAAAAATTTAAATCCGAAATCGAAACCAAACAACTACCAGAGTCTTGGCGAAGATGTTTTTTACAATAAATTGAAGAGAAATAAGAAATTTATTTACCGTAGGATTTTTTTACATACTTTGTTTTTAAAGCCCCGTTTAAATTCAATCTGTGGATATTAGTAAGAGCTGGGATAAGCTTGTTCCAAATGAGAGGACCATTTGCGAAAGAGCGATCAATAGTATATGAAGCTGACTCGCGCGGCCATAAGGCATATAGGCGCGGCAGTATGCTGCTTACCATTAAAATTGTGGTGTGATTATTTTGCCCACTTTGTTTTTAAGTTTACTTTGAAAGCATAACTTATTTATAAAAACACATAAAATTTTAGTAGCTTCTACATTTTTTTTTTAATGTTGCGTGCTGCCCTAAAAATGTCAGGGCTTATATTATTTCTGACAAGCAAATAAACATAGGGGAGAATACTTCAATTTTGGCCATTGTCCGATGTTGTAATAATACAAATTTTAACAGTTGAAATCAGAAAATTGCTCGTAAAATCAAAACTAGAAAGATAGAAGTGCCAATTCTAATAGCACACCGATTCAAAAGAAGAAACCCCTAAACCGGCCAATCGGGACGTTCCATCGATCTCTTCGCCTATTTTTCGTATTCAAGCGTCGTTTTTCCATTCGAATTTCCCGGGTGACAAACGGGGACCCGGCCTAACCAGCTACCGCAACTGTCACTGTATCTGCACGAGGGAGGGAAATTGTCCTGTCAATATATACCCTCGTAGGTTTTGCCGGCCTGATTCCGGATGCGGGATTGACAGTTCGGAGTCACATATGAAATGAGATGTATCCTGAGAGTATATTGGTGGTTACACGCTAATCTCACTGGTGACGCAGTGATTTATACCTCATATCAACATTTTCCCATGGAAATGCCTGGACGCTGACAGCGCCTCTAGCGGAAGGTGTTAATCACACCTTAGTCGAATTCATACAGTTGGATTTCGTTTTTGTTTACCAACGAAAAATTCGTATATATAGCTTGGCATTAAAATGTAAACATTTAATAAAGTGTAAACTATATTTTTGCATTACTTTGGCAATTCTGAGCTGCAAATTTTTTTTCTCACATAAAAAATATTCACATCAGAATTTAACAGTTCGTTTTAAACAAACATTAATCATGGCAACCCACAAAGTAAACGCTTTTTACGAATAAAAATTTCTGGGTTTAGAATTTTCTTTTAGTTTCTTCCGAATATTTTTATTTTATTACGTTGCTATCATTCTGAACCCCTTCCGTTGAATTCTTGAACCGGTTTTTATGTTTGAACATTTCTTTCTAACGTCTTGCTATTTATTTGCTTCTCCGGGATGTTTCCTTTAAATCGTTCCGTTCTTCCCAAAAACTTTAAAAGGTATTTTAACTGTTTCGAAGTTGTATTTGAATTATTAATTTGCTTTCAACAGCCAATAATCGCCAGGCTTTTGTTACCGCCTGTCAGAATATTCAAGTAACACAGCTTTATCTTAAGCAGCGAACACTTAAGTATTTATTTTAGAAAATACTCACTTTTCTAGAAATACAATTAAGAAGCAAAGTATTCTTCTAATTAATTCTGATTTTATTTACTGATGTGCTTTACGCACATTTTGAAATCTGTGCACTTTTAGTATTAGCACTTGTATTACAATATTATATTTCAAATACAACTGTACTGGACGGTCACGCCAGTAGCATCGACTATAAATTACCGGATTCCTCTTCAGGGCCCTTGGATAAGAATTTTCAAATGAAACAGTGACTTCCCCAAAATCGTCGAACTGGCTGGTTATATCAGTATTGTCTCTATTTATTGCTATAAATTGTTCAGTTTCTGCACGTATTATTTTCAGCAATTATTCTTCTTCCCCTCCCCAATACCTTCAGCGTCACAACATTACCAAATTGTCATAGTCTCACTGCCTCCAGATATTTGGGAGCAGTTGGGACTCTTATGCGGTATTCACATAAAAAAAAATCAATAATCTTTGTCTCAACTCTAATCTAGACATATTTTTTGACTCCCTACCGTCATTTAAGAAAAACATTACTTTTAACATCAATGCGCAATCACAACTCTTCACTACATAGCACTATTTAGACACCTAGGTAGGTACACATACACGTTCACACTAGTGGTGGGCGAATCGGCTCGGTTTAGTGAGCCGGATCACTAAATCAGCTCTTTGTAGTGTACCGGTTCGGTGATCCAGCTCGATTGAACGACGGTTCGCGTCCCCCCGCACCATGCCCTCTCCCTCGCTCTCTTGGCCTTCCTAAAGACGTCTTTAAGGTGTCCTTACACGAAACTTTTTTCGTCCAGTTTTCATGTGGATTGTCTTTACAGAGACCTGATTTAGTGATTCGGCTCACTAAACCCAGCCGCTTCGCCCACCACTAGTTCACACACAAATTCATATAAAAATTTAAAACTTTTTTTTACAAAATATATTATTACCGAAATTATTATTTTGGTCGCGAATACCTTAACAGAAAAGTGGAGTTCTTTTGTCTCTTAAGGGAGCCACGATTCTTTATTTAGCAGGTACATAATATTTAATTTGCTTCTTTTTATAAAATGTTTTGTATGAAATATTTACTTATGTAAGTTTCTTTTGAAGAAGAGTTTAATTTTATTTATTTGTTCCTTTTGGTCATTATACAACGCATTTCACACTACACTTATACACCATACACATGTTTCATATACTGTTTTATCTTTATCATGTATCATTCCCTAGTATATTGCACTAACCCGGATATTGTATGGAGACACGTCATTGATACCGATCCTTGTCTAAAACCTTTTTCTAAAACCTTGTAAATCATACATCACTCATTTTACACGTGTACCGTTTGTTTCTGAAATAAATAAAATTCTTCACGTTTACTTACAAAACAACTCCAACAACAATTTTTTTTTTAATTTCCTGCCCTCTTTTAAAAATAGTATTAGGTCAAAAATTTAACCTGCTCATTGCGCTCACACACTGCTTCACTTCTATTATTCACATTACACACACACTTATACAATATACCTATAACAAATAAGTCAATACTATGAAGGATATCCTAGGTACCCACTATGTACAATATTATTTCATATTCAATTGTCTTTCACTCTTGTAACTTGTAACCGACGTGCTGTTTGTTTCTTTAATAAATAAATAAAAATATTCCGAGTATTACTTTCACCCCCGGGTTTCTTTTCCTCCCTCTTCTTTGTTTTCTTTTATAATGGAAGAAATGAAGTATGCTGTGCACTGTTCACTGCAGGAAACCGGATATTATAATGATGAATGGTGCTTTCGTCGATTTTTCCCCATACTTTGTTTATTTCCTCCCGTCAAGTTTCCTAAAGATTTTGAAGAGGGTGTACCGCACGAAATGTAATTTTCTCTTCTTTTTAAATCAATTAAACTTTGTATTAAATAACAAGTCACTTTGTTTTTAATACTGATAAATAAAAGTGGATTAAAAACAAAGTCACTTGTTATTTAATGCATCATGTCAATCCACAATGTGTTTGCTTATTCTGAAAATCCAATTAAACTTTCGTTGTACTTTCGTTTTCATTTTGACAATACTGAAACATAATTAACTTCTTACTCTCCATATAAATAATACATCTCTGCCAGTCTTATGTTCTAAACTATTTTCTATAAATACATAATGTTGAGCTTACTACTATTTAATCATTGTAGAAAATAATATTATCGTAACCCAAATGAAATATGAAAACGGAAAAAATGAGAAAATAAATTCAGTCGCATCTTAGACTCTAACCCAGGTCCTCTGCCTATCCGCGGCAACCGCTTAACCAGCTTAGATAATGAGACCAGTTCAATTTATGCCATCTTCATCGATATCGTATCTCAAATTCAAGATTTGTTAATATTATTCTCCATTTTTTATCCCTTATTATTGGCAGCTATCTTTATAATGATTATAAATTTCCTAAGGAACACAATTGCAAACTAGACAATGTCTTCGGATTAATATCCGATTTTTTATTAATATGAGACATCTATTGAATTTTTATTTAAAGTCTAAAGAATATATTAAATTTTGCTAATATTTGCCTAATTTAGTCCGAGAAGATGTTCATTATAAGGTATTTAATAGGTTTGCAGAATCCTTTTTTTCATTTGAAGAACTTTATTAGATTTCAAGTCTTTAGATTGTATGAGAATGCTCTATACTTCATTAGTTAGAGGTCACGTGGAGTATAATTCACCTATTAGATCCTTTTTGAATAATGTACACTCTAACAATATAGAACGGGTTCAGCATAAATTTCTTAGGTATATAAATTTTAAACTCAAAATTTCAATTGAAAATATTAATTATGTGAGTTTGAAGAATCGATTGCATCTGATTACGCTGTCTGACAGAAGAATTATTTCAGACCTAGTTGTATTATATAGAATCATTAACAACCTAATTGACAGCCCTGCCATCTTCTTTTTCCATAACAAAATAATAAATAATGATATCCTCACTGGGATTTCCCGTGCTGAGGATTTCATTTACAAAATATGAAATTACGTTATATTAAATTGATGTCCCTTACGAAAAAAACAAAAATAATTCTAATGTGAGGTGTTTTAAGTGCAGTTGAGGTTTCGGTGTTAGTCTATATTTGGTGTTAATATATTTTCTATTTCAGATCTTCCTGTGTAACGTATCCAGTGTTTTATTTGATTTTTAAATTTATTAAAATGGTTGTTGTGACTTTATTGTTTTTTGATAGAAGTTTTTTTTGTCCAATGTTGTATTTTTGGTTCTTTGTTGCATGTGTTTTTGACTCTGAGATCTGATGTTTCTAATATCTGTGATTGTTATTATATCTTCCTTTTTCTTATTTATGAATGTGAAGTAGTATTGTTTTAGAGTATAATTGTTTTATTGATATAAAGTTAAGTTTGTTGAAAATTTCATCAGTGACTTTAAGTATAATTTTTATGATGGCTTTTTGTGTTCTAATGAGTAAATTAAGAATATTATCATTAGCACTGCTCCATCCGATAATACCATAGATTTTTGTCGTTAGCCGTTTTAGGGGTATTCTGTTATGTTGCGTTATTTTACTGTACTTTGAATTATACACCACCTGTTAGTTATATTAAATATTTTACAGTTTTATTTAAATAATTATTGTCATTGTGCAATGACATAACAGTGAGAAATATTTCTAATACTATGCTCTCATTTGTAGCGGCATATCTACGTTTTTATAGTTTGAAATTGTGTGTACCCCTATTTATCCCCGTTAGTATAAAAAAGTACATTCTTTCAATTCCTCTTTCGTCCCCTGTTTAATCGCCCCCCTTTCTCCGGGCGATCTCTGAAGGCGGACTTCTGCCCATGACAGTGCTATTACTGATTTCGCCCCAAACAGTCGTTATATTGCGATGGTTATTCCCCGCCTCGCTCGGTGCTTAACGGCTAATGTGCGGGCTTTGATGAAACAACCCTAACTACAACACGGAAGAAATAAAGATCTATAATTATGATGGGTGGGGATTTGTTCGGCTGCTCAAATGCGAAGTGGCAGTCCCGTGTTTTGTGCGAAATTCGTAAATTGTTATAATATCCAGTGAGCTTCCCATTAGAACACCCCGCGATCATCTCCCTCTCCTCTGAAACTTCATATTTGTAGGTACCCGAGAGGTCAATGATCGCGTGTTCAAAAATACCGAAAATGAATTAATACGTCATTTCGTTCAAAATTTCATTATCTATATAGAGATGGGATACATTCATAAGTATGTCGTATTTTGTTATTCGGCCGTATATGCTTACTGCATACTCCTTCGGGGACTCGACATTATATTGCTGCTGAATACTTTAAAGGAAATAGCCGTATAATTCTCACATGGTAATACAAACTTTTTAACCAGTGTCTAGAGGAGGGTTACACCCCATTAGATTGGAGAAGGGCTGTGATCATGCCTCTATACAAAGGTAAAGGGTCACGCATGGAATGTGGAAATCACAGAGCTATTAGCCTGCTAAGTTCAGTTGGTAAGCTGTATGGTAGGATATTGATTGAAAGGGTACAAATGAAAACAAAAGATAAAATATGGGATATACAAGGCGCATTTATGAGTGGAAGGGGGTGCATGGATCAGATTTTCTCGTTGCGTATGCTCACAGAGAAGTTTCTAGCAAAAAAACAGAAACTTTTCTGTGCTTTTGTAGATCTACAAAAAGCATACGACTGAGTTGACAGAAAAAGTTATGGAAGGTGTTGTCTAAGTATGGTGTGAATACAAATCTTATACAGGCAATCGCATCGCTGTACGAAGGAAGCGTTGCATGTGTTAGGGCAAACGGTGATTTTACGGGGTGGTTTGACATCACAAAAGGTGTTAGGCAAGGCTGCGTAATGTCACCGTGGTTATTCAATCTATACATGGATAATTTTATGCAAGAATTGAAAGAGGTGGGCTTGGGCGCGAAAATGAGTAGTCTGCAAGTATGTTGCCTTTTGTATGCTGATGATGCGGTGATTGCTAACAGTGTGGAAGATCTACAGTCCCTCGTATCTAGGATAAACGAAGTATGTATGAAGAATGAGCTAATGGTGAATGTAAATAAGTCCAAAGTCATGGTGTTTGAAAGAGAGAGTACGAAAACAGTGTGCAATATAGTTATGAATGATGAATACTTGGAGCAGGTCGATGAGTTTGTGTATTTGGGGAGTATGTTTACGAGTTATGGAAAGACTGATAGGGATATTGAAAGAAGGGTGAATGCAGGAAACTCCATTAACGGAGGACTGAACGCGGTTGGCGCAAACAAAAGTTGTCCAAAGAAGCGAAGCTAGCAGTCCACAATGGAATGCTGATACCAACCCTGATGTATGGCAGTGAGGCATGGAACTGGCAGAGGAAGGATGAATGTAGACTGAATGCTGTAGAAATGAGATCTCTGAGACGAATGTGTGGTAAAACCATCTATGATCGAGTGAAAAATGTTGAGATTCGTAAAGAATGCAAGGCTGATGTAAGCGTAGTGAGAAAGATTAAGAAAGGGACGCTTAGATGGTTTGGGCATGTAGAGCGAATGAACGAAGAAAGGAGTGTAAGGAGAATATATGACGCGAATGTGAATGGAAGAAGAGCCCGGGGACGCCCGAGGAAGACATGGCACGATCAAGTGGATCAAATACTCGAGTCGGGCCATGTCAGAGTCGGAATAACAGAAGAGAATGTATGAGGCGTTGTATGAATGTGAATGAAGCAAGAAGTGTATGCCAAGATCGAGTTGTTTGGCGGTCCATCCTCTCTGCCTACCCCTGCGGGGAAACGGCGTGATGGTTAGTTAGTTAGTTAGTTAGTATAATATTCGTAAAGCGGATTTCAACTCAAGACGCCTGCAGATATAAATATTTCGTCTTTACTGTTTGCATATTTACTTTAAAAATGAGGACGCACAGCAGAAATAATCATTTAGGGGATCAACTATTCGAGGGATCATCTGGCAGAGGGATCAACTCTCCGGGGGATCAACTGTCGGGTTACTGTATTAGGATTATTCTCTTTTGATACCTTATACATTCTGCCTAGTATCCTTATATAATTAACAGATAAATTATTCGTAGTATTTCTTTAGTTAGCAACCTACGAAGTGTGTATTTTTGGGTGCTGACTGTTAAAATGACCTCCACCACAAATGACAGTGTATAATAGACTTACATTAAAAACCTCAATTAAAAAAAATATGCCTCTCTAGGCAGTCTAGTGGTATCCCCTTCACTGAATAATAAATACAGTATTAGGATCGTAAAATCCTTATATTAGGGCGGGTTCATGCATTACTTGGTGTCTAAAAATAGCACTTTCCGTAGGTTTATCGAACCGCTGAGCAACTTTCGCCACCAAGTCGCCAGTACTCAGTACTGACCGCTGTCACGAAAATTCGTCTGTCGTATTGAGCCTCTGAATAAATAAATCTCTGAAAGTGGGCACGCAGACACGCCTACGTCCGGTCAATTTTATCATACTTCGGATGGAATTTATAAAAATTTTCAAATATCGAATTTAATTTAATTTTTATTATTTCCTATGTAGAGATTGTACACGTATGATTTACGTATTTCGTTGTAGTATAAGGCAAATTATATAAAGAGTGCGTAAGTATAATGCATATTATTATAATACAAGTATAAAGCCACAGTATTCAAAGTCCTCCTGACATTCTTGAACAGATTATCAATTCCAAAGGCCTCTGAGTCGAAAAGTCTTATGCAAATTGATGATATAAATTTTCTTTCAATTCGGTATTATTATACCCACCGGTTCCGTGATAATTCAACACACGTATGAATCTGCATACTTTTTTGAAAGTGATATAAAGTGATTATAAGCATGAGAAAAAAAACTGCTTTGAAAAGCTACTTTAACGTAACTCAATTAATCTTTGAATTTATAAATAAATAAAAAGTAAAATAAAAAATAAATATTAGTTAGGTTTGGTTATATTAGATTTTAGATATAGTTTTTTTTCATTATTTTAATGACTTTATATCACTTTTAAAAAGTGTGCCGATTCCTACGTGTGTTGATTTATCCGGTCACCATGATTACCATGTTTTATAGAACAGCGTTCAGCTTTTTTGTTTTTGTTTTAAGTCAAATCAATTAATTTAATTTATTATGAGGATACTATGATGAGTGCGTGGTACAACAGTAATATGTAGAATAATACATTGCCGATGTAAGGGTTATTTATTTAATCAATTGAAACAATCAAACTTTGTTTTAACCATATAAAAGTGTGCCGATTCCTACGTGTATTGATTGATTGATTCATCCGGTCCACTATTCAATTCATTTGTACCTAGACTTCACGCAGAAGGTAATAGTTTTTCAGACATAGTAGATATGTTCAACTGCACGGAATACAAATACATACAGACGATTATTGCATACATCCTCAACATTATCAATAAGATATGTGTGTGTATAAGTATCAGTGAATGCGAGGTGTGTTTTGTTTACTCGCTTCTGTTGTTAATTATACGGAATGGTACTTACATGATGTTATTGCTGGATTTGTTCGTGAGACAAATGAATATTTAGTTGTTGTATTTCGTGAAGGCTATCTATTTTACATATGTACTTACTGTGATGTGTTTTACACCTGTGTCATTATTGTAATTTGAATTTTTATTACAAAATATGTAATAGCCCATATAGGACGTATATAATATAATAAATAAATACATATTACTCATGCCCCGGTCGTTTAACAACAAAACTCGCTCGCTTCAGTATATTTTAACATAATTAATTATAACATTATAATCACTGTAACAATATTAAGTTCTGTGATCAATAATAATAATATTTGAACAATGTATAATTTTACTATCTTGGTACGTGAACCGATGAAAGCAGGAAAACCCTCGTTAATGACTAAGGGTAGGGGGTTGCAATGAGACAATGTTTCGTTTATGAAATACTCGAATGGCAACTGCTTCACTCTGGTACTAGACCCTAACTTTTATCTTTTCCAAATGTTGCTGGCGAACCTTCCTGGTTCCCTTCTTAAAAAGTGCTAACATGAACCGTACTAGTTTTGTTCTAAAACGCTACTAACTACCGAACCTTCTTGGTTCCTCTCTTAAACGGTACTCTGAACCTTCCCGGTTCCTCTCTATAATGGTACTAATTCCTCAAAGCAGTTGTCACGCTATTTTCATTAGAACATTCAAATTCATATATATGAAAATTAATAACGGCGTACCTACACGTGTTGATAATTAACACGTGTATGGGAACCAATTGAGTAAATGTAAACAGGAATACACCGAGACAAAGGACTTCTTTTAAGGTACCTACGTCATATGAACCACATAATCCCATAGTTTATGGGAATTATTTAACCACGATTTGGTACAGAGCACACGTGTAAATTGATTTTATAAACAAACTGAGAACAAATACCTTATATGAAGATGCATTACTTTATACACGTGTGATAAAACTCAAAACATAAAATCATTACTTAATTCTAATATAACATTTTCTATCAAGCCTGTAACTAAAATATAAGGCATTAAATTATTATAATTCTATACATAGAAACATAGAAGTGGGTGGTGAGTCATTGTGATCATAATATACCAGGCCAGAAGTTAAAGTATCTTATTTTTGAGTTGCTAAATTAGTTAAAGAAAGTAATGTCGAATTTTCGGAACGAACGTATAATAAATATTACCCCACTGCTAAAATAATCTTCGGTGAGTTTACTTAATTCAACAATTTGCAATAATTCATCACACACATTTTGATCAAGAATATCAATTATTTAATATAACGGGTAATAAATGTAATTCCTAAAAATACACACATGTGACGTAGCATTTAATTTTTTTTTTAAAGCTTTTATATTTTTACGTTTGTTTCGTAATCTCATATGATCGAACTGTTATTGAGTATGATTGTATTTCAATACATGTTTGAATTCTTTGAATTCTTTGAATTCTTTGAATTCTTGATCTATCTGTGCCTGCGGCGGGATGTTTATCGAGTATTGAATTCGAACCTTTAGTTTTGCGTCTTGCTTTTTTTTGTATTTGCTTTTAGAACTAAAAAGGATTACAGTACAACTGTGAATGTTTTTTGTAGATACGAATTTGATTCTAATTCGATGCAGTTTCCATTTTACGTTAAATAATTTATTTTTTTTCAGTCTTTGGTATTGGAAATCTGAGAGTACCTACTCAATACACTAGGCACGCATAAGGACCTTTTTTAATATCAACGTCCATTAACAAATTACAAAAGAAACTCGCCAATTCCTCGCCTACATAGTTTAGCAAACGAATATACAAATAAAACTAATAAGAAATATTTTGTATAAACTACTATATTATATATAAATATCAACATGTTTCGTAGGTGAAGCTTCCTTCATCAGGATACAAAGGATTCAAATGATGATGGAAGTTTTTCTTCCGAAACATGTTGATATTTATGTATTAAATAGTGGTTTAAACAAAACGGTTCTTAATAAATGTACTATAAATTACTTTTTATTCACCACTTTATTAATATATACGTATCAAAATGTTTAGAAAGTAAACCTTCCCTCATCAGGAATATATAGAATACTAAAAAATAATAATGTCACGTATAGACAAATTATAAACATAGAATACAATAATGTGAGAATAAAATTATAAACATGAACAAAAATTGATTAAACTAGGTACGTAATTTATCGGAAATGTTAATTCTAAAACATTGAATAACAAATTTATATTAGTAATAATTTTTTTTTTTATTATTAATACTAATATGAAAATAAATTCCAGGAATAGCTATTTTAAAATAATAATTGATTATTAATTATTTTTAATTGACCATTAACACTTTTTCTGATTTCTAAAATTTCAAATTTGTCTAATTGTAAACCGGTTGTATTTGTATGTTAAATTTTGAAACCTTTGTTTATCTTAAAATTATGATTTTTTTTTCAAAAATATGGTTTGTAAATTCACAATTATAATTATTACTTAAACACCTTTGTTGTTCCTTAACTCTAACATTAAAAATGTATATAAATATATATTTCTTTTTCATTTTATTAAAAATGACGCCACAAAGCAATTTTACGTTTATGGAGGAAGTGAAATATACAAATTTATCGACATTTCTAAGATGGCAAATTCGTTGTATTTCTTGGGCATTCACTATATAACAAATGTTTAATCTAAAATTAATTTAGAAAACCAAATAATATCACTCTGTAAATTACCTTTTTTAATCACGTTTCATTTTGACTCCCACCGTCTACCCTCACCAAATCACCACTCCCACTATCCTCACCTAATAATGTCGACATTTTATTCCTGTACTTTTTTTTATTTAAGTTTTAAGAACGCTAGTGAATGACACGGGTGTGTCGAAACCGGTAGCGCAGTCATAAAAATAAACAACAAAAGTACATTGTGGATAAAACTCTTCAAACAGTATGATAAATTAGATTTTTATTACTATTTATTATTATTAACAGACATTCAAAGTTGAAAAAACTAGCCCGAAAACCTAATCTCGCCGTTAAAATATAAATCACTTTTGAAAAGCGTGCCGATTTATACACGTGTTGATTAATCCGGTCACTCACTCCATTATCCTTTATTATTGATATGCTTGGTGTCACCTTAAGTGACCAGCTCAGGTATGGGGGCTCCATCGAAGCCAGAATAAAGTTAGCCTTTCAGAAGCTGGGCGTATTGTACAGAGCCCGCAGATACTTTAATAGTACACAACTGCTGACCCTCTACAAATCGCACGTGCGCTCCACTATAGAATTTGGTAGCCACCTCTGGTCGGGACCTCCAAAATATCAACAAAAAAACCTTTGACTTTGAGGGTCTAGCGTCTTTGATCCATTCGGCATCGGTGCACAGTCCGAAAACACGCTAAACGCGCGTCCAACATTTGCACACTGTTGACATTTTTCACATGATAACGGGTCGCTTCCACGACTCGTTTTCGTGTTCAACAGCTCGGCTGTGGAATGATCTGCCGGTCTCTGTGTTTCCTCCCTCTTACAACATGGGTCTCTTCAAGACCCAGGTTCACTCCTTCCCATCCTCTAAAAGCCCCTCCACTCACAATCCCCAAATGTGATATAGGCCTTGAGGGAAATTGTTTCCCTCAGGGCCTCCCTGTGTGGAGTTATTGTATTTTTTTTAATTCCCCTGTTGGGAATGCCACTGTTCAACCGGCTGCAGTCAGTTATTGTAAAAAAGAAATCCACGTGAACACCTCAGCACAGGTTCTCCTAGTGATGTGGTCACGACGCATATAACACTCCATTCACAGTATCACCTCTTCAAACCTACCTTACACTCCACATTATAAAACACCGTACAAAGCACATTTACCGGCTCCAGTCAGTAGGAAGTCTTGAGGAGTGTTAACATAAAACTTTAAACGTTCTTTTTCCTTGTTCCGTATTTTTAAAAGCTTTTGAGGAGTTCTGATTTCGGGTATTAAACTTTCCTTCAAATGAAGAGATTATCTGTGACCGTATTAGGTTTGAGTTATGGCCAGGATAAACTTCATGGCGAATGAGTTTTAAACCGTATCCAAAACGAGTCGCCAGCCAGTCTAGTTACTTCCAACCGTACTAAATGTTATTAATGGCGTTTTTGCCTTATGCGACGATTACCATGTTTTATAGTACAGCGTTCAGCTTTTATGTTTTAAGTGAAATCAATTAATTCAATTTATTATGAGGATACTATGATATAAGTGCGTGGTACAACAGTAATAGTTAGAATACTACATTGCCTATGTAAGGGTTATTTTATTTATTTCGCGCTTCATTTGAGATTTGTTAATATTACCTTTAATGATTAAATATTTATAACATTAATAAGAAATAATTTGTGTACACCACTATTTAATATATAAACATCAACATTTTTCGGAAGCGAGCCTTCCCTCATCAGGATCTTATAATAAATAATTTTCAGTATACTAATAATAGTAAAATTATTTATTACCGATAAAACCGATTTACTTAGAAAATAATTAAAATTATCTATTCTGTGAGGTACTTGTACTTATAACGTGTTTTCTCCGCATTTAAATGAACTCCGAAACAGCTGTGACAATAGTAATAACTAAAATACTCGCAAAACGTAATAATAACATCATTAAATTAGATTAACATTAAATTTATAAATTTAGTAAATTAATAATTTGTCAGGAATTCAACAATCGGTAAACATCTGGATATTGTAAAAGTTCTAAGCCATTTTCTATCTAAACGTATTATTTCTAATCCGTTTAAATGCCGGCTTTATGTATTTAATAATCGTTGAATAATAATCGCATTCAGAAAGCTCACTCTATTTTGCTATTTTGTTGATTAAGTTTCTTAGGTTAGTATTTTAAGTGGCTTTAATTTTCTACGAAATGATCAAGTATGATAATGATATGACTCAGACAAATATGAGTCGACTTGCAATTTTCGTTAGGTGGCCACATAAAGCTCCGATTTTGCTGGGTTCAATGAGGCAGTCTGTACTATTTTTATTTGTATTATATTAAAATGTTTTATATTTAAATAGTCTATAATAAGACAGTAATGTTAGTTATTTGATACCTCCAAAAATGACGTATTTATAATCTTTATTTTTTTATTAATTTATATCTATATATTATACAGTACCATTTTACATAATATGTTTATTTTAAAGGTATAATAAAAATAATGTATAATAAAATCGTGTTTTGAATAACAAGAATACCTTGATTTTGACTCAGGCTGTGAAAGTATCAAAGTGGACAGTGTGGAAAAACGTATGAAGCCTATGACGATACGAGTCATAATTCAGTACAATTCACAATTCGAATGGCAAACATACAAAGGGTAAACATACTATTTTATGTATTGGGTTATGTTTGATTTTTTTATCGTGTTTTGAATAACAAGAATACCCTGATTTTGACTCAGGCTGTGAAAGTATCAAAGTGGACAGTGTGGAAAAACGTATGAAGCCTATGACGATACGAGTCATAATTCAGTACAATTCACAATTCGAATGGCAAACATACAAAGGGTAAACATACTATTTTATGTATTGGGTTATGTTTGATTTTTTTATCGTGTTTTGAATAACAAGAATACCCTGATTTTGACTCAGGCTGTGAAAGTATCAAAGTGGACAGTGTGGAAAAACGTATGAAGCCTATGACGATACGAGTCATAATTCAGTACAATTCACAATTCGAATGGCAAACATACAAAGGGTAAACATACTATTTTATGTATTGGGTTATGTTTGATTTTTTTATCGTGTTTTGAATAACAAGAATACCCTGATTTTGACTCAGGCTGTGAAAGTATCAAAGTGGACAGTGTGGAAAAACGTATGAAGCCTATGACGATACGAGTCATAATTCAGTACAATTCACAATTCGAATGGCAAACATACAAAGGGTAAACATACTATTTTATGTATTGGGTTATGTTTGATTTTTTTATCGTGTTTTGAATATCAAGAATACCTTGTTTTTGACTCAGGCTGTGAAAGTATCAAAGCGGACTTGGTAAAAACGTATGAAGCCTATGACGATACGAGTCACAATTCAGTACAATTCACAATTCTATTGGCAGTAACGGATACTGCCGCGCTTGTGATACACATGGCCGCGCCAGTCTTTTTATGTCACACGCTTATCGCCGGTCGGCGAGATTATCACCATTTTGACAGCTCATATCTTGGGTATAGTTAAATATTTAAAAAAAATGTTCTGTCATCAGCATGCTCTAGTTAATATGATACATTTGTAAATAACATGAATTTCCATTCTAGGAAACAACTTTATTTGGAGACTGGCATCTTATAGAATGGTGAATCTAAACATTGTCATATAACCGCACTCCTAAAGAATCGCCTTTATTGGCTTCGATGCCCTGAAAGAATTTTGTTCAAGCTCCGCTTACTGACCTTCAAAGCATTGTAGGGAATTTCGCCAGCCTATATATCTGCACTATGTATTCGACAAGACTTACTCTGAGGTCAGCAGATCTAGTTGCTACTAATCGTCTAATTGAACTTTTAACCTCAAATCGAGCCGTCTACTATGATCGCCCTTTTCGTGTAAATGGTCCGCTCATTTGGAATAAACTTCCCCCAGCTCTTACCAACATCCAGAAATTGACCGAATTTAAACGGACTTTAAAAAAAAATTAAAATGTCCCACTGTCGATAAATTCGAAGTTTTCTTCAATTTATTAAAAAAAGCCATTTTTTCAAGCCTGCGGTAGTTGTTTGGTTTCAGTTTCCCTTTGTTTATTTTGCTTTGTTATGTAAAGTCAGTTATTGCTGAAAATAACCCGACTCCTTTCATAAAACATTGCTATTTTTGCACTGTTATTGTGAATGTGTTATTTTTGTATCGCTTTGTATACACTGTATAATATTTTGTAATTTTATTAGATGAATATGTACCCAACGAGTACTGTGGGAGTAATGTTACGAGCAAGTAAGAATGTGTATAATATGTTTATGAATATAATATGAAAGGAGCACTGTAGGAATACCACTGCAAGGAATTAGTTAATCATTATTTTTAAGTTTATTATAGTAGGTATAGCGCACTTGATAGAGGATGAGACCCTACTATCCACAGACACATCAGATATAAGTCTAACTTTGTTAATTTAAATTTTTATTTCATTCCAAACATTTATTTTTTCGAAATATATCTAAATAATAAAGTTCTTCGGTAGGTACCTACTTATTTTTTCCATTTTTAAAATATTCTACCCAAACAAACCATCTTCTTTTGAATATATATTCTGTGGTTAACTAGAGTGGTCACTATGGGCTAACCTCAATACAACATGGCCGCTTCAATGTTTTTCATACTATTGTTAAAACGTTATGGCAACAGTTTTACATATTGGATTTCCTTAATAAGAGCAAACTGCGCCATTTTCAGCGAAACCGGTGTAATTTTAGAGAAAGTCGAGGACAGACAGACAAATATTCATTTTTTAAATATAGAGATACAAAATATTTTACGTCCGTAATAAAGCGAAAGAATTTCAATATAGCGAGTTTTCCGATACCTACTTATCGTGGAGTACCCAAATTCAAGCATTCTGATGTGATTTTTCACAAAAACGGCGCTATGCGAATCATAAAATTATTATTATTATTATTACATATATATATATATGTAATAATAATAATAATAAATGTTCATATATATACGAACATTTGTGATCGGTTGATGTAGTGTCCATCTCACTGGGTGTGAAACGCCTGTGTTGAGATCGCAATTTACAGGGTTGGTTGTTCAGCTAGGATATTTAGATGACAAATAGATTAATAGATTATATTCAATTTTTAATTATTAATTATTTGTATTGAAATTAAAAAACTGCATTTTACTATTTAATCATTGTAAATGAAACATGAAAATGGAAAAAAAAAACGCCAGGAAATAAAACGATTTCAGTCGCATCTGGGACTCGAACCCAGGACCTTTGCCTATCCGGGGCAACCGCTTAACCAACTTAGCTAATGAAACCAGTTCAATTTATGTCATCTTCATCGATATCATATCTAAAATTCAAGATTTGTTAATATTATTCTCCATTTTTATCCCATATTATTGGCAGCTACGGGATAATATAATATGGGATAAAAAAAAATGGAGAATAATATTAACAAATCTTGAATTTTAGATATGGTATCGATGAAGATGACATAAATTGAACTGGTTTCATTAGCTAAGTTGGTTAAGCGGTTGCCCCCGATAGGCAAAGGTCCTGGGTTCGAGTCCCATTTTCGACTGAAATCTTTTTGTTTTGTTTTGTTTTGTTTGTTTGTTTTTTTTTTCCGTTTTCATGTTTCATTTTGGTTATGTTAATATTATTTTCTGCAATGATTTAATAGATTACAATTAATTTTTTTGTTTTTCGAAAGTGTACTAATGTAAAAGCAAAAAGAATTTACAAGCTTACAGGTTTATTGGAGGTGATCAATGATCTTCCTTTTAAAGGAACTTTTGTTTTGCTTTTTTCTTATGTCACTAGGTAGGGTATTGGATAGCTTAATAGCATTGTTTCTTCAAAAGATTGGTATTCACTTTGTGGCGTCATTATTAATAAATGAATTAAAAATTACTTTGTAAACACTACTTTTTAATATATAAATATCAACATGTTTCGAAAGCGAAGCTTTCCTCATCAGGACATAGAGAATACTGTATAATACATTCAGTATTCTGTATGTCCCGATGAGGAAAGCTCCGCTTTCGATACATGTTGATATTTATATATCATATTAAAGTGGTGTTTACAAAGTAATTTTTAATTCATTTATTTATAGTTGTATTTAATACTTTTTCGTCCATAAGAGGTGACACAAACTGGAATATCAAAAGATTTTACATGTGATTGTCTTAGGGCTCTAATGCTTGTTCTTTCTTCAAACATAGTTAATTTTATAATTTTTTCAAAAGATTGGTACTCACTTTGTGGCGTCATTATTAATAAATGGATTAAAGATTACTTTGTATACACCACTTTATTAATATAAACATATCAACATGTTTCGATAGCGATGCTTTCCTCATCAGGAATATATATAATACTAAAAAGTAGTAATGTTTAGTATAGACAAATAAAAAACATAGAACACAATAATGTAAGAATAGACAAATTATAAACATAAATAAAAATTGATTAATCAAAAATCTTAATAAAAAAATGATTATAAAACATTGAATAACAAATTAAAAATGCTTTCGAAACATATTGATATGATTATATTAATAAAGTAATCTTTAATTCATTGATAGAGATAATTTTACAAAATTTAATGAATAAAGTAGGTGATCGTAATCTAGACATTCTCTAAGAATACCTATTCTAAAATTTACGTTTCTTAAGAATTTGTTTTGGGTTCTTTCAATCGTGTGTGATTGAACATTTTAATTTGAAGATTCAGCTGTGGATTTGTACTTTAAAATATTACACAATCTTTTTGGGTTTACTCATTGAAATCTTTACGGTGCTTATTTTGTTCGTTTAATAATATAAAAGGTTTTCCCGGTGTTTCTATTTCATGGGGGTTGGTGGGTAATTGTTGTAATTACCAATACGCTATAATGGAGGAGGGTAGTTTTTCCCCCGCGTATAATGCAATTTATTTTATTGTTCCCTTTTATGATAATACGTGTCATCGTGCAGCGCTCCCAGCTTGTTAACTTGATTGAACCTAATTCGAATCAGTCCAGTTGGCTGTTTTGATTTCCCTTGCCACCTCTCGGAAAACATTTTATATTCAAATGGCGTCCTTCAGAAATCTAACCGGTCAATCGCTGTGCCAAAAATTTGCTCGAACTCGCGTTTTTGATGTCACCAATATGGCTGTGAGTAATTTTTGCCCAGCAATACTCAAATAAGTCTTTGTACCATAAAGCCGTGGTTCAGTCAAGTAATAGTCAAATATTTAAATCATAATTTACTGTCTTAGGGTAAAATTTAAGATGAAGCTTGAGATAAGCGAAACCGGTTGGTATTAATTTAAAAATAAATTAGTGAACTAAAAGAAAGTGTTTGTTTTATTTAACTTATAATTAACTAGCTTACGTTTTATTATGAAAATACTCGTAAATCAATAATACTCAATGAAAATATGAAACAGAAGAAGGCACAGAAATAGACAGGTAAGGTCGCGGCCGAGACTCGCTATTATTTTCAACTCGCTAAAGTAGGTACCCGGCGTTGCCCGGGGTTACGAATGGTTTCGGGAAAAGTTTTGAGTTTGTGATGTGGTACCTGTATCCCTACCCAGAAATGTTCCTCTTATTTGGAACATCAAGTGTAAAAATTCATCAGGAAGTCTCAAAATTCTGCTTTATTAAGTGATAAAAATTATTTAAAAAAATAGAAATAAAACTAGCTTAGACACCTAATCTAACCTAACCTAGTTAATATTCAATATTTATTTCATCATTTATTATTACATATACGAGTATGTGTGTCGTGCGCCGAATTGTCCGGTTACAATTATTTTTAAATAAGTAAATATTTCACTAAGCCACTTTTACAAAATAGCCACTTTAAATTTAGCCCGTCTGACAAAACCTCTACCCTCATCCCTGCAATTTCCGCGATGAGTAGCGTAACCTTCCCGAGTAATGTCAGGTCATAGATAAACCGGCCGAGTAGGGATAAGACGCGTGGGAGTGGGAGATTTGTAAAGGGCAAATCCTAGAATTAATATCGCCTCGCACGACTAGTCGGGGTTAAGTTCTATGTTGACTTGTGGTATGCTGGCTTTTGAGATACCACATACAAATGCTGAAGTACGGTAGTTAATCAAGGATTGTTCCTACGCAGTACTTACATTTTGAGGATTCTGTGATTTACGAGTAGACTGGAATGGAATGAAGAGACGCCATCGACCAACAATATATAGACAAGGCATGCGGATCTTAAAAATGACGCCTGAACCAAAATAAAAGTACATAATCTCATAGTAAAAAGATACCAAGAAGCATTGCTTGTTACCTTTTGTTGGTCTGCATCGAGAAAATTTGTCTCGCCGCATATATGCATCAACAGAGCGGCTAACTTTATCGATATCGTTTTCAAACACAAAATAGAGGCAGTTAGTGATATTTTAGATTGGAACTATCTCCGAAATTATTATTGACAATTTATTCAGCTATGCAAATACTTTAAGGCGCTTTAAAAAAAAACAGCAATTGATAATATGTAAAATATCGGAATGAGTTCGTGACGTCTGAATGCATTCAAGTTAAAATAGTAGTTTTGTCGAAAACTACACGATCATCAATGACTTTACGTACGGCGCGATACAAGCGGTTTGGTTCTTAAGTTTCTACTTCAAATTTGTGACGCGTGTCTTTATGGCTTCCTATGACAATAACCAAATTACATCACGCGATTTGAGGTTAACTCTCTGCCAACAGAATTCAATAGGGAATGTGTTTGAAATTACTAATAAGTGGGACAAAATGACACGCTGAATTAGTAGTGATATATAGTGCTTTTAATGGAAGAGTAGTATTTAAAATATTAAATGTAAAATGTGAAATATATTGTTAACACCAATATGTTTCATTAATACATATATAATAAAAAAAAATAAGTAAATTAAATTTAATAATATTATTATTAAGTTCTGCAAGTCTTTTAGTTTTATTAATTGTGGTTTATATGTTTTTATTTACTTCTACCCAATTTTAATTAGGATAGTGTCTAAAATGATTTAGCTTAATAATACCATTATTAAATTAGATTTAATTCGAATTTAATTTTTTTTTAAATTAAATGGAGTTCCACCAATTAAACACAATAACAATGATACAAATTGAAAATACACTTTGTATATACCACTTTACTTAAAATATATAAATATTTCGATATGTTTCGATAGCAATGCTATCATCTTCAGGAATAAATGAATACTAAAAAATAATTTCAAGTATAGAAAAATGATAAAAAATTTAAAATTTAAAACAATAATTTAAGAATGTACAAAATATGAGCATAAACAAAAATGAATTAAAGTAGGTAAGTAACAGATTAAAAATGTTATTGACAAAATAATTATAAAACATTGAAATATAAATAAAAATTATATAATAATTTTTAGTAAAGTGGTATATACAAAGTGTATTTTCAACTTATATAATTAATAATGATGCCGCAAAGTTACCAAGCATTTGAAGAAATTATACAATAACAATTAATCAAAAAATATACCGATGTTCGACGCTCTTTAAATGTGGTGGTGTAGCAGAGTGTTTCATCGATAGCCATAATCCATCCATTCTGGAAGAGGCAAACCAAATGGGCTGTCTACTGCCTGTCTACAACCTTTACGGAGATATGTTAGATACGTTTCTCGCCAATCGAAAATGGAGAAGCTTAAACGGAAGACGGGAGAACTCGTGGATGATCACTGGTGTCTCAGACTGGTCAAGTATCACGGTAATCTGAAACGCTGCATGTTCTCATAAAAACTCTTCTGTTATTCTAGCCAGTAACATGACCCGACTCTAGTATTTCATACATCTGATCGTGCAATCTCCGATTTCTTCTGCTATTCACTTTCACGTCATATTTTATCCAATCTCCTTTCTCCGTGTATTCGCTCTACAGTTCAAATCTCCTAAACCAGTATTTTCATTTTATTCAATTTGATTCGATATGTATTATAAAAAAAAAACCTTTAAATTTTTTAAATTTAAGGCCCCACATTATTCTCCGAGAATTTAGATTTAGGCAAGAGGTCTGTCTAGCATCGGCTCTGAATCCCCACTGACCGCTGTTGAAAGGCAGATATGATCATTCGAAAGATAGAAAGAGCGCGCCAATGTGAAGAGCGTTTAGAATAAATGGGCGTAAGTGACAATTCTAAAAATATTAATAAAACACGACATATTTAAGATACATTCAAAATCTCAAGACGGATCTCTTTAGTAGCATTTAAAGAAACACAATGATTTTTTTCAAACCTATAACATGTTACGATTTTTTTCTATTGAGGGAATTTCATATAATGACATTTTCAGCCCGTTGACTGATTAGATATTATCTTTAAAAATATATATATATTTTTTAAGTACATAAAACCTCCAGTTTTTAAGGGATATTTATAATATATTCATAGAAATTCTGTTTTGCAGAGCCTTGTGGCGCTTTTAAAGGCACTGTATTAATGTAAATAAACATAGGTACAGCAAGATTTAACATGGTGTATAAATTTTAAAAAAAAAGTAACTTTTATACTAGCAGCAACAAAGCTTGCCGTTTAAAAGCACCTTCGTTGATTCTGTGGAAGATACTCTCAGTATCTCCCTGGTGAAAGACCACCATTCAGAATTGAAACGTTGCTTGAAATGGCCTTTAGCCGTGTTTGGTGACCAGATCTGAATAGCCAGGCATTTTCCCACCTTCCTCTTCCCCTTCTCCTTCCCCTCCCCTATACCTTCAGCCTCACAACATTTCCCAATTAAAGATGCCATAGTCTCACTGGCTCCAGACGGTTGGGAGCAGTTGAGACTCTTGTGCGGTATTCATGTAAAAAAAAAATATCCATGTTAATATCCGAATTTACTCTGTTTAACAACAAGATGCAGAACCCGCGACCTGTGAGACCATTTCGTGTTCCCCGCACTGCTAAATAAGGCAAATAAAAATCAACAGTTATTTATTATTATATATAAAACTTAACTATAATCACGACGTTCGCCAACATACTACATGACAACACCACAAACTACACATATCAAATATACACTCTACAAAATATGGACTGAAATCATTGGAATACATTGCTTACACCAGCTATAACAAGGTGCCTGAGGAATCGAGACATGTGTGCGATTCGAAAAAATCTCGAAATGATGTTCTCAAGTCATATTTAAAAAAAATGCTATTTGTAAAACCATTTATCATAGATATCAACTCTGTTCCGATAGCCGTCCTTAATCTTTGAAGATTCTGATGTAGGTATATTTCTCTCTTATTTTGTAGCTGTATGTTTCGAGCCTGTACATTTATTTATGTTATTTTGCTATAGTTTCGTTTTACATATTTGCCATGAAAACTTTGTTGAACTTAATATTGTGTAGCAGAAATGAACAGTCCCAAAATGAGTTGAATTGATAACTCATGGGAATACAACATTGTTGTATATCTTTAAATAATTAAAAATATATATATATGACCTTGGACAAGAAAATTTTTCGCATACGTTCGTATTGCTAAAAATTTCAAAAAAACGTGGCAAAATTAAAAAAAAAAGGATGAACGAATTGTTTCTGCCTAGTTTATAAATTATTGTTAACTACAGTTTTAAATTATCTGCTTATTTGTTATTAATTTTAATATTGACTTTGTGCATATTGTACTATTTACTTTTAAATGTAACTTAACTTTTGTCGTAGCTTTTCAAGTGTAACATAACTTTTTTCAAGTGGAATTTAACTTTTGTCCATGTTTTCTATTTTTTTTATGTGATTTTAAAAATGATGTATCTATATGTAAAAGCCCTCTGGGCATTTAAATAATAAAATAAATATTTCTGTGTGTTGTGATTAAAATATTTCACGATTTTGGTTCTGTTTAACAAAAATACGAAAGGGTATCATGCCAAACTTTTCTGCCTTCGATGTTTTGATTAAGCCGCCCAAAGTTACAAGCATTTCATACATTCTGTAAAATTTCAGCATAATAAAAAGTGAAAGCATTTATTTGTTTGACCTTTGAGATGAAACAATGTTGTCCCTTCTATGGTTGCATGCCTTATTAAATGGTCTCCGTTTTACAAAAAACAAAAAGGTTACCTAACCAAATTTTATTTGAAAACCCCTTACTTACGAATTAATTTACAGAACAGGTTACACCTGGTGCGGTAGGTAATGTTTACATTACCTTATGCTTTAAAATACAACTAAATTATGTGGCAAATAAAATATTTAAAAAAGTACGTTTTTCTAAAAATGAGTATTGATATAATATTTATTTATTTATTCTTAAATTTAAATATCAAAACAAAAACATTAGCCACTCATCTCACTAGGACAATCCTGTGGTGAGATGAGCGGCAACACAATTTAATAATAATCAGTAAATAGTAATAAGTTAATAATACATGAATAAAAATAAGTAAATATTAATAATTAAACAAATAATAATAAATAAATAATAATAATAAGTAAATAATTGTCAGTAAATAGTAATAAGCATATAATAATACACATATAATATTAAGTAATTATTATAATGCGTTATTCCAGAAGGTATACAGGGGTAGTGAAATGCAATACGTTCCATAGGTTACAATAATACCACATAAAAAGACAACAATATATAAAATTGTATGAAAAATATTTAATAATACAAAATGAAAAACGTTTATGGTGGATATCTGACGGTCTCTCGTCTCCAGGGGGTCATCAGGGGGGGACTCCATCCAGGCAGCCGTGGCAGTAATGATGATAGTCTCGGATAGGCGTGCTCTGCACCATAAGCTTCCCATGCGGTGGCGGAGAAGTGTCCTGAAAGAGCGCACTCGTCCCCACAGGAAAATTTCCGTAGCGCTGCAGTATCTCGGTAGGCTGAATAGTTGGCGATATGCATTATTGTAGGTGACCTTTAGCATATGTCATTGGGATGCAGTGTAATCTACCCACGGTTCTGACGTATTGTGCTGCAAAGGTGAAAACGCTTTGACAGTAAACCTGCTGGCATTTAAAGATTTAATTATTATAAAATGCAATATTTTATATAGGTGCCAAGTTAAATTTTGGTTTATAATAGGTATATTACTAAACTACTCTGGCTACACCACCGACTGCAAAGTTAACCATATCAAGCTGTAGGTACCCTACCCCCTGCGGCTTGCAAACATTGAAAATAGATAAATTAGCCTACCTTTATTAATCTTATTCATTCCGCTTACATCAGCCTTGTATTTTTTCCGGGTTAGATATTTGTAATACGGTCATATTTACACTTTAACGCATACGCCTCAGTGATCTCATTTCTACAACATTCCCTCGGCATTGTGTCGCATCGCAAAGTTTATATACTTAAATACCGAATATTAAGTAATTAATTTATTTTGTATTAACGGACCATTGCACAATTACACAAAATACACAACGCGAAATGAAATAAACAGGAACTTCAGAAAAAGGAACAGCACGTACGTAATACGTGAGTAAAGCAATGACGATAATACGAAAAAAATATGTATTAAATTCAACAAATCAACATTCAATAAATCAACATTCAAGTCCTGAACAAGGTTTCGGTAGAGTCCACGATGTTAGACATATTATTAGATATTTTTCGACATTGATTTTAGTAAAGCCTGACAAAAATCATTTACCCTGGTGCTGATAATTTCAAGTCCCTGGCTTGAGTTAACAAGTCCCGTGTTAAGTATCATAGTATTCATAAACTTTTTTATATTCATAAAGTCCTACAACCCTTCCTTGTTTGAACACCATTTAATTTCAACAAAATCAAAAGAATTTATTTCTAAACCGACGCACTTTTAACCCGAGGCCATGATATTTAAGGGGGTTAATGATCTCATTGATCATTTTAAAGGAGTAAAGTTCTTTGCTTTGACGTCAAATCAAGTGGCATTCAAGTGCTAAAATATAAAAGAGTTTTGTTTTACATTTTTATTGAACATTCTATTTTAATAAGAGGTATTCATCAAAAATTTCAAAAGCCTCAGAATGGTTTTATAAAACTTGTAAAAAATGTTTTTTTTTAAAGTTAATTTTACTCGTGATAACTGTTCGTCTTTCTACGTCACTACCATTATTTTTTAATTGTGAATACTGCACAAGAGTTCAAACTTCTCGCATCCATTAGTAAAAAGGCATCCCAAAGTGGAATTTATTGCGAGGCCGAATGGAGTGGGGAGGGGAAGAAAATAGGAAGGAGGACGGCTGGGAAGCACCTTGCTATTCAGATCTGTTCACAAAACACGGCCAAAGCCGTTTCAAGCAACATTTCGTTTCTGAATGGTAATCTTTCACCAGGGCGATACTGAGAGTATCTTAGTATGAAACGGGGCGCAAATAAACAGTGATTTTTTTATAATTTCTTCAAACGATTGGTATTCACTTTGTGGCGTCATTATTAATCCTTGAAGTGATTTTTCACAAAAACGGCGCTATATAAATCGTCTCAGTATTATTATTATTAAATGAATTTAAAAATATACTATAGTATTCATATATTCCTGATGATGAAAGCATGCTTTCGAAACATGTTGATATCAATGTATATTTATAAAGTGGTGAATATTAAGTATATTTTGTATATTGATTTATTGATTTTTTTAATATTAATCATTTGTGAAATAGCACATTAAATTACACTTGGTTTCGATAACTTGCTCCATGGAATCTTACTGGTAAGAGTGCAGTTCAGGGCTGCTACCTGCAGTGACTGCACTTATGAGATTTGACTTCCCAAAGGGGGGGCACCAGAAGAATAAAAGTATCTTTACCGATGGTGAAGTGATAATCCCAAACATGGTTTAATTCGACTGCGTGTCGCTGAGCCACAGTTTGATAATATCTTCGAAGGCGAACAGCTGTCAAGTGGATGATTAGTTCTTATATTTAATATCTAATTATTAAAATGAATAGTTCTACTAATTAAACAATAATACCGCAATGCGTAGGTTACACGTAGCGAAGACAGTGGGAAGTTGTAACTAGATCACACGTGAAATTAAGTAAGTGATTTAGTTAACTCTTCTATTTATAGTATAACTTGATTGCTTGTGTTTACAAACAGCGCGACAATAGCCCCAATTTAATCACAAGGATGCACGCGCAGCGTGGAAAGGTTTTATTTAACCTAAAACAATAATACAAAATAACAGCCCTGCCATCGTCGCCACTATTAAATTTCATATACCGACGAGGAACACAAGACATAATCTAAAAAAAATCTGCAACACGTACGCAACAAACTATCAGTCACACTCACCAACCAATAGGATGCATGATCTGGGCAACAAGTTTGTTGATATATTTGCTGACTCCATTTATAAAATAAAGTTTCATCTATACCAGCACTTCGATGAATCGTTCAATTAATTATTGTAGCGTGGATGATGTAGTTCAATGATTTGTGTTATATTATTGTTTTAATTTTCTTTTTTATGTGACTGTTAAACGTTTGATAAATAATGTAATATTAATTAATTGATAAACTAAAGTTTTTTTAGACAAGATTTTTGTGCATAGCTCAAAGGGTAACAATTATTTTTATAAACAATAATTATTAGCCTGAAACACTCATCCAAATTGAAAAAACCTTCCGAGAAAAGATAAATGTAATCTATTGAGGGATTTAGCCGTTACAAGCCTTTCTCACACTAATAAAGTTGGTTGTTTACAGGTGAAATATAATAAAAAACAGTAATTATTGAATGAAACACAAGTATATATTGATTAACTTGGCGCGTTTGCGATAAGCCGACGTAGCTCAACGGTAGAGCATCTGACCGGCAATCAGAAGGGTGCAGGTTCGAGTCCTGTCGGCGACATTTATCTTTTCTCGGAAGGTTTTTTCAATTTGGATGAGTGTTTCAGGCTAATAATTATTGTTTATAAAAATAATGTAATATTACTTTATAGTTAAAAAAAACTCTATGTCCTTAAAATTGTCTTTACATCATTATATTCTTTTCTAAAAATTCATGTAATGATAGTCACATAATCAAATAAATTTAAAAAAAAAAACTAATTTGTTACTTAACGGTAATTTATTACTTACCACTTAACGCACTTTCCACATGCAGACAGTGACATAAAATTAACTTACTACTGCTTCTCATCACTTTCCTTGGTATTGGCCGCGTACGACACAAACCGAATTCTTGTTTTATTTTATTTGGAAAACCAACAGTTTACAATAATTATTATTAATTAGGAACTCCAGTGAAAAATATAATGGCTTTAAAAATATACATTCATATAGATCAGCAAACGCCGATTCTGAATAAATAAATTTTATTATACACAATTATACGTAGTATTTATAAATCGTTATTAAAAAGTGAATAAAAAATTATCTCATCAAAACGCCTTGTTATGTTAGTACTATTGCATTTTTTATCTCATCTGATGTCACGTTCTCATTCTGTTTTTGGATTAGTATGTACATTTTTATTTTTCGTTTTTGTTTTGTATTTTTAATAATTATTGTTCAATTGTTCAATATAATAAAAACTATTATTAATGAAAGAAATTGGAGTATTCATGAGCAAAGCAATTATCAATACGGATAATATGGTAATGTTAATACTCAATACTATTATTATTCTTCGAGTTAAAGTTTCGAAAAAGGTACATGATTTTATTACTCGTGTTTAGTCACGGTTTACCATGGATAGAATATAAAACTATGTACGCTAAAGCTCATCCTTGTTTTGACATTCTAACCTAAAACCTGATCAAAACCGATCGGCCATAGATTTGGTGCGTTTTGGCGGGCTTTGAAAAATTAAAACCTTGAAAATTATTTTAACTATGAAAACTTACTTTAGAAAAAAAACCGAAATGTACTGGTATTTAAGTTTGAGCGTTATTATTGATAAATTAAAAAAAAATGAACTTGAGTTCTTTTTTCTCAATTTCTTAAGACTCGTCACTCAGTAAGTAATGCTCTCTGGCCGTCATTTTTTCCCGAGAATTTTCCCTTTTTTGGGAATATTTTGCAATTTAATACTGTGCGAGTAATAAAAGTTTTCCTTCAGGGGCTAACTCAGGTGTTAATTTTTCTTTGTGCTCTAGTTTATGTATCATTATTTACATAATATAACGAGAAAGCGTTCACCGTAGAAATTTAATACGGTTGTTAAATACATTTCCCTAAGCCTGAATTACAAAATGTTGTAATTTTTTTACCACCGTGAATTTTTAAGGTATTTTTTTATCCACCTTTTCGGTCCATAATTAGAATAACGTCGAGTTTAATCGTTTAATGTGACTGTAAATCACAATTATTACGATTTTTTTTCTCGTGGTTTATAATTTTTATTATAATTTTAATTTTTAACTTTATGGCAATACACTTCTTAATAAAAATCTTTGTATAGAGATATCCTATTTGAATTTGAAGTGAAATATTTTGTACACGTCTGTGACTTTTGCGGGCTGGTTTAATAAAAAAACATGTTTAAAGTTTTTTTTTGTTTTTTTGTTAACTCCACAATTTCCCTCAGACTCTATCTCATTTTTGGGGATGATGTGTGTAGGGATTTCGATAGGAAAGAGAGCAAGTTCTGGGAAGGAAAAGGGTATGGAGGGGTGGGTAAGAATCTGGGGATCAGTGTGTCCAGGAGTGACGAACGGAATGAATCCATCCCTCCCTTTGCAGTAGTCGAGAGTCCTCCTGGATAGGTCAAAATGTCTCCCCATGACGGCCTCTCCCGATCTGGCCCGCCACGCAGTTTGTCGTTGAACGCATCCTTGATAGACAAACTTCACCCCGTGAACCCGGGCACCCCTGCTAAGACACTAAAACGTAGCGAACCACTTGGAATGACCTATGGCAAAGCTCTGAACCTAAATATACCTATGTCATGAACAAGATTATGCTTAGATTGTCGGAACATGTAGACCAGATTGGTTATAAACAATTTACTAATGTTACCTTTTGTACTTATTGAATAAAATATATTTAATAATGTTGCTGCATCCTCTTCGGGCTGCATCCCTGGGTTTCGTCGTCGGCTCATAAAACTGAGTGATATGTAACTCAATCTTATCAAAATTACTCAATAATATTATCTTTTTTTTAGTACTCAATTTTAAATTCATATTTTTCCTCAAAGCACCAACCAGCACCTATCAAACACATATACATAAAATCTTTATACTTAATTATTATACTTTTTTCTAGATATATTATATTACTGTCCTAAAACGGGATTTGTTCCCAGTTGGACAGTCAAATAATTAAATATTATTATTGATAAGTAGGCGACGTTCCAGAAATTCTCCCGAATGATTCTATGAGTGTGTACTAAGACAGAGTTGTGCGACTTTGTTATTTGCATTTTCCTGATTTTTAATTGTCCGATGATTATGTAGCGAGTGCTTACTGTAAATAATTCTTTCATTCACTAGCCAGCTTATTTTCTCAACGGTGGCGACACTTTGCCTCGCTCAATGGCTAGTGGCATTTATCCTTCAACTGAGGTCCAATTACAGGGCACTCTCCAGCTCTCTTACAACCTTATATTTCCGTAATTATATTAATTATAACGGAGCAGTGATTTAGTGAAGAAACTTATGAAAATCGTTTTGAGTTGATCTACACTTGCTTTAGTTAGCTAATTATTTAAAATAAACGTTGAAGATATATGTAAATTCATATATTGTTGAGATTGGGAAAGCACGTTGGAGCGCCAGTGATATGGGGAGAGGTTCTGCATGAGGTTACAGGTTAGGAAAAGTTAGGTTAAACTCACCTTGAGGCCAGACGAGGGGCGTCTGACTCAGGCTTACTTGGTTAGCTCAGTCGGCGGGACATGTAACCTCTTCTCTGCAAAGGTCGGGAGTCGGCGTTACAGCCTCATACCGGCTCAGGTGAAAAGGTACTCAACTACCAAATGAAAAGATATGCATCTTCTAGCCAGGGCTTATTTACGGCAGGGCAATCACAGTTTGTATATATGGAGAATCATATACTAACAATTGGCAATACACACCCTATCTATTGATCTAAAATTCTCTCTCTCTAGTACCACTAAAATCCGGCAACTTACTCTAAAACACACTTATTTACAGCACAGAAAAAAGAGGATTTAAGTACAGCTTACATTGGGGCATCGGTCAGGGGTTGAAACAGCTCCAGGCAGGAACGGTGTCGACATATTAGTTCACAAACCCGATCCACTATTTAGAGACCTCACAGGTAAATGGTTAACAGTAGTTAGGGCTTTTCAATTATGGTAACAAGACGCCATTGCAAATGGCGTGCCGGCGCACGAGCGCGTGTGGATGACATCACCTCTCTGTACTGATGCCGGTATCTATCTGGGGCCAAAATGGCCGTCGCTCGGGCGGCAAGCCGCGCCGGATGACAATTCGACGACTTTTTAACAAACGGCTAGATGTCTATGCACGAGAGACTAGAAGTGTCTTAGTATTGATTTTCTTTACATAACAATTTGTTTACTTTAAAAAATCTGATATGTGTACTATAATACACAAATTCACCTCTGCTGTTGATGTATTTAATAAATCTTTACCCATGTTTAAAAGATACCCGCATGATATTTTTACTTTACAACTATTATAAGAGTATCACATCGGAGCTATTGCAAAATTATTTACCTTTTAAATTATTTTTTACTTGTCTATAGTCCAAAAACTTGTTCCTTTTTTTTCTTTCTCTGTATCTATATATAATATATAATCCTTTTTCCGTTTGGAGACTCAAATAGGCTTTAGGTATTACTGTATGGATGGTGTCTTCATTGAATTTGTGAATTATTAAATATCAACTGAAATGTGAACCGATGAAAATAAGACAGATAATAATATTCACAAATATATGTATATGTCCTCAAATTTCCCATATCAGAGGCACAAACATTTCTCAACCTCCCCGAAGCAGAATTGATTTAAACTGATTCATATATTTCTTCGATTCGTGCCAACCTAATGATGTTTTGTCCCAATGCAGATCTGATAATTCAATATCAAAATATAACTTCGTAGGGATTACGGATTACATATTCTAATAGAATTTAATATTTATTATAGTACAACCGCTTGAATGTTCCGTTCGAGACATTAAAATTCGATTTGTAGATGGGTAGATTGGGTAGGTCCCTAAATCTATAGTAAATATACCCGAACAAGGGAGCTCCAAGTATAATCTAGTGTAATCATTGTCGATACGGTAGGTAGTTGCTGGAGGGATGTTAAATGTAATCTCTTCTGGTAAATATTTACATGCAATGGAATTATTTTTCTTTGTGATATTTATTTTGTTGATATATTTTCGTACAGTTGTCAATAATATATGTATTTCTATAATAAGCGTAATTTGTGCTGATCTGTTCAGATAATAGTGCATATCACTGTCTATTAATTGATAGTCTACATTTATAATCTTTATAGAATAAGAATGTTCGTCTTAAGTCAGGGTGTTGTGACTGGTTTATCCATGTAAAATCGACTTTTGAAGTGACCCCATAAAAAAATCAGAGGGTGTCAAGTCAAGGGATGCCGTGAGATGTCACCTTTTCTCGAAATCAGTTTTTCGGGAAATAAAGTTTTTTTACTACCGGTATTGTCATATTGGATGTATGACAGGTTGTCCCATCTTGCTCCATCCCAGTTCTTTCGCAATTCCGGTTCTCTCGGATGACAGCTGTCAGCTATTAATAAGCGAATGACAATCATTAAAAATATCAATATTTGCTTAACTTTAACAAGAGAAAAAGTTACCAATTACATTATTATTTACTTTAAACATTAATAGTTAGTAAACATTATATAGATGATAAGGAATCTTTCTTAAAAAAGGACCGGAATAGCGATCTTGGTATTGTACCCAGAAAATTAGAGTAACTCTTGCAGGAAATATTCTTTCAACATATTGACATATTCTGCAGAACTAATATTGATAGATTTGCCACGTAAGTATTCAGTGAAGTATGGTTCGATTAAGGCATTTGATGACATAGCTATCCAAACCATCACTTTTGGAGAATGAATAGGCGTCTGATGTTTTATTTTAGGGTTTTCCTTACTTTAAAACATACAATTTTGTTTAACATGTTCATTCAGATTAAAATGAGCTTCGCCCTTAAACAAGATGTTGTTAAACTGGACAACTTTCGAGCACTGTGTCATCGAATATTTTCTCGTAAAATCAAATAATTTGGTTTTAAATACTGCATCAATTGAATCTTGTAAGGGTGTAATCGTAAATCCAATTCCAATATTCGGCGTAAAGATGATTCGACAAGCCCGGAGCTTCTCGCGCAGCCTCGTTAACAACCACGTAGGAATGGTTATTTTTTTAAAACTGTTTTACACAGAACGCGCGATGTTCCCTCGTGAAGCGATCCATGGCGACTAAATTTCCAAGAACCGAACTTTGGCACGGAGCAATTTGAAAATTGCAAAAACCTATGGTCCAAAAGTTTAAAACTACGGTAAAATTAGTTTATAAAATTTTCGATATATCTCCAAAAATGACGAAGTTATGAGCTTTTAAAGTGAACTTCGCTAAAACGACCGCTCAAAATATCCTTTACGTCACGAGACATAATTAAGTACAATTCGCAATTCGAATGGAAATACCGCAGTCTGCCGCGCCAGTCGTTTTATGTACCGTGACGTCATCCGCTTATCGGCCGGTCGACAAAATTGTCCAAAAATTCAAAAAGTTCTGTCTCTAATCGATATGATAAATTTGTAAATAACGTGAAATTTCGTTGAAGGAGAGACAACCTTATTACGTGTCTATTTTATATATATGATCCGTTTCCTTTCGTGAGCGACTCTGATGCATAGGATCAATCCTATAACTCATTAATAAGTACTATTAGGTACAATTCTTGTTCGGGGATGGTTAACTTTATAGAACATTACAACTACGTTCGTGACCCACGTTTAGATGATGGTAGTGGACGTTATAGGCAGTGGAATTAGAATTACGAAACTGTAAATTTATTTATATATGTTTGCCTTGAAAACTCTGTAAAACCTATACTATATAGTTGTATTGATAACTCATGGGAGTGGAACATCGTTGTAACAATATTTTGAAAATGACCTTGAACGCTGAAACAGCGTCACAATAATATGATTATATGTGTTGGCGAATATTTATACACTTTCGACAATGATATCCTTTCCAAACGTCACTGAGAAATAGCATATTGTCTTGTTTACGCCTTCTCATTGTTTTTTGCGAGTTATGTTAATTTGAATTGCATTTTAGATTTAAATGTTTTATGGTGTGTATTATTTTTTATTTTATTAAAACATTTTCTTTTCTGAAGTCAAAAGACAAGTTTGAAATATACTGTATGCAAGTAATGCATCTGTTCGCTGCCATACCTATCAAAACATCTCACGTTTTTACCAACATGCCCAACCTACGCGTAATACTTTTTTTTATGTATTTCTGATTCCACTTTACTTTCATGTTCTCCCGATACTTGACACTGTTTTCAGCGAGTTTCCCTGAAGGTTTACTACCCGCCGTAGCTTATAATCTAGCCATCCCTTTTCTAGGCAGTTTCCTGTTTTATTACCACCGTAAAAGGTTTGACTTGTACGCAATACTCTTCGGCCAGAGCGGAGCTGGATTTCTGAATGGACCCGAAATGTTAAAAAAACCATTTTATGGCTTTTTAGTTGGCTTTTTTTAATGTTAAATAACTCAAGGAGCAAATGAAGTAGGCACGTCGGTAACTCAAATGCTCCGGGCCGCGGCGGCCAACAGTTACTCCCGTAGACTCCGTTCGTTGAGTCGGTTCGCGGTCGGAAGGATTTAGGCGACATTGACACCCACCTTACATACCTCATTGTCTACAGGTGACCGTATTTGAATTGCCATATACTTCCCAATCTTCCTCCTCCCCGTCTCTTTCCCTTCTCTACACCCTTCAACCTCATAATCTAACTCAATTGGAAATCCTATAGTCCCACTGGCTTCTGACATTCGGGGAGTATTTGTAACTCTTGTCTGGTATTCACATAAAAGACAAACTTCTGTGACCTTCATTCTCGGACCGATAACTCGCCTAGATCGTTGGTCTTCGTGGTGTAATGGTATTTGTAATTGACCTTGTGTTGTTGATTTATGCTTTCGCGAAGTATTTTAATACTTCATAGAGGAGACATTCTAGCAAGGAAGTTCGTGTAACTATAGTGTCCATTCGTAACAATTTACTGCGATTGTTGAAATTATTCAATATTCTGAATTTGGATAGATTACGATATAATCCACCCGTATTGCTGCGGAAAAGCGATTTCGAGGCAAGATTTTTAGCAGGTACTGTTAGAAACGGTGAGTTTGAGATAGCCGTAGTGTAACGCTGACGGTCTGCTGCTCGTGACTACGAGTAGCTACTCGCGGTGTACGAGGACCATCGGTCCAGCTCGTCAGCGCTACGTCGTCGGTCGACCGACATGCTGACTCTTTGTATGAGAGCATTCAGTGTGGCGCTGATCGCATAAACTGATGGGCGTGCGCGTGTACAGTCTTGCGAAATTAATATTGAACAAAGCGGTTTATTACTGAGGTGCATTTTCGCCCTCTTTGGAACTTATTTTCCAATATTCCGTCTATATATCTTGATATTTGATGTAAGCGTAATGAGTAAGATTAAGAAAGGGACGCTTCGATGGTTTGGGCATGTATAGCGAATGATCGAAGAAATGGGTGTAAGGAGAATATATGACGCTAATGTGAATGGAAGAAGAAGCCGGGGATGCCCGAGAAAGACATGGCACGATCAAGTGAACCAACACTTGAGTCGGGCCATGTCAGAAGTTGGAATAATAAAAGAGACTTTATGAGACGATGTATGAATGTGAATGAAGCAAGAAGTGTATGCCAAGATCGAGTTGTTTGGCGGTCCGTCCTCCCTACCTACGGCGTGATGGTTAGTTGGTTATATTTGGTTTATATTTGGTTTCTTCTTTTTCTACGTAAGTAAATTGCAGATATTATACAGTTCACCAACGGGTTCGAGTTTGATCACACATGAAGATGACTGTACTCGGGTAGCGTCTGTTAGGCGCTGTGGCTAGCCCGACGGTCAGCGACCGATGTGCGCGACCGGTGTGCTTTTCGAACTATTTCTATTCCGTTGACTCAAAAACTATACAAAAATGGTTTTACAGCTGTCGGAAATGATACCAATCTCTCGAAAATCAGTGGAACAGTTCACCCCTGGCTCCGGGTAGCAGAAATGCGAAGAGGTTTTTGCTCGTGCCACCGCCACCGCAATGAATGTTTGATCCAGGACAATAGAAATTCATGTATAAAGAACGATGGCGGTCTCTACTCTCTAACCGCCTCACATTCAACGTCGCTTTGTGAATAATCCATCGTTATTCTTTTGTTATTGGCTAGCCATGGGATAGAAAGTCATCATTCCGGATTCTTGTGGTTTTATGAGCGTTTTTCCTGTATCTGCAATTCCTGAATAAATTTAGTTTTCCTTTCCATAATCTGGTTATTTTCGTTAATTACGTTTATATTTCTATGCACCATTTATGATTCTTACTACGCGTAGAAATTACATTAAAAGAATTAACGATCTGAATAATGAGCGTAATTGCTGAATAATTTCTAATGTCTTATTACGAAATACCGTAACATGTTTTTAACCATTTAGGTGCCACATGTATTTTTTTTTAAATGCTGGAGAAGTGTCGATAATCCATGAATATATATATATTTTTTTTTTGATTACTTTTATTTTTAGACACATGTTTTCAATAATGTGACGTAATTTTAGATCCGTGGGTAACGCGTGACGAATATATGTATATATAATATCGTTCCGTGGCACTCAAGTACAATAATGTATCGGAACGATATATCGTTCGGTGGCACCTAAAGGGTTAACAAAGAACGAAGCTAACAGTCCACAATGGAGTATTAATGCTAACCGCGATGTATGACAGTTAGGCGTGGAACTAGCATAAAAGGGCGAAAGTATACCGAATGCTGTGGAAATGATCCTCTGAACCGTGTGCTTCTTTTTCCTCGTGGGTATTATCATTATTTTATTACAATTCGTCGCCCACAACACAAACTTGGCATCTTTCCATGAGAACCAAAAACTATTTTTTCCGGATTCTTATTTGTTCATTTGTAAGAAACAAACAGCTTTTAATACAAATATGTATACAAAGGAAGTTTAACAAAAGGTAAATCAATAATGTTTCTTATGCTAACAGTGGTTAAAAACAGATGTTTTGTTAATGAACCTTACAAGCTAAAGAAAAAAAAAAACAAATAATAAGGAAGAGAGAGAGGAAGAAGAAGGTAAAATCGGGACAGAAGATGCTCTCGATGCATTTTATACTCGTGCATCAATTTGTGGTCGTCCGTATTACTTCGGTTCGATGTTTTGAAAGGGTATTGTGAAGAATGTCGATATTGTGAAATTTTGCGCACAAATACGGGGAATTGGAGAATTTATCCTAAGATTGGTCCTGCATGCGGGCAAATGAAAAAAGTCGGTTTGTCTGGTTGGTCTTGATGGTAATAATAATAATAATCGGATTTGAATAGCGCCATTTTTGTGAAAAATCACCTCAAGGGCGCTGTACAAATATTACTTCCTATTCTTTATCTAATTGTGTACATAGACCAGCAAATCATTCCACAGCCAAGCTGTTGAACACAAGAAAGAGTCGTAGAAGCGACCCGTTCTTATGTTACAAATGTCAACCGTGTGCAAATGTTGGGCGCGCAGTTGGCGTGTTTCCCGACTGTGCACCGGTACCGAATGGATCAATGACGCTAGTTGTATTTTCTATAGTCTTCAAAACCATCGATTTATTTGACCTGTTTTATTAAATTTATATATTCGTTACTATTTCTATAAAGTGGAATTTAATACCCATTGCTTTCACTGTATAACTCCAGTTAAGTTATTGACTTTCCCGTTTCCTCTGCCCTTCTCTGTCATCTAAGAATTTTACACCTCTGTGAGTTTATTATTTGATCCTTCAAACGAAAGATTTGGAGTGACGCATCATTAAATATTTAAACCTGTGAAATAATTAATTGTAACTTGTAACTTCCAAGACCTTTTATTGATTTAATGGCGTGAGAGTGTGAATTACAGTATTTCAACGGATGTGGTTCGCTACTTTTAGCAGGAGTGTCCGGGTTCATGGGGTGTGGTTTTGTCCAGGTTTTGGCTGCGGGTACGTCTGCCCACCAACTGGGAGAGACCGATTGAGGGAGACCCCTTCACTTCTGCAATCGGACTTTTCGACCTATCGCCTTGCACTGCAGTGGGAGTGATGGGTTAATTTCTACCCACTCCTCATACCTCTTTCCTTCCCCGTTTCTCTATCCTTCCTTTCCTTATGAAGACCCTCCACACACCATTCCCAAAGATGACATGGCCCCGAGGATAATAATTTTTTTAAAGAAAAAAGCCAGTGCGACTATGGCATCCTCAATCGGGGTATGTTGTGTGGCTGAAAGGGGGAGAGGGTAAGGAGATAGGGAAGAGGAACGCTGAATTGTGGTCTTTCATCTCGCATACGGTTGAACAAAAAACAGTTGAATAAAGAAATCCTAATACGGAAACATTGCGACTTTCACCCCGGAGCGGTAAGCTCATTGGCTCTGGATCCACACGTCTCAGCTTCCCAACCCTAGGAGGAAATTAAAATAAATTACGTTATCTTAAATACATATCGAATTTATATAATATAATGTATAGTGTATTTTCACCTCCTTTGACAGTGGAATATATACTCAGTACTCTAGTGGTGAAATATCACCATTCCAAATTACTTGAGCCATGTTTTGTAATAATATCTGAATAGTCAGGTACTTCCTAATTCCACCCCTCTCCTATCTTCCCACCTTCTCATCCTCGCATTTCTGAAATTGTGATGTCTTATATCTAACGGGGCTCCAAGCAGTTGTGACTTCCTAACATACATATTTTTCCAAATGTTTTTATTCCATCTATTCAGCTCTCCGTTTAAATGTTCTTTTAAACTAATTAGTTGTTTTCTTTCTTTTCAGGTGAGTACCGCCTTCTTAACAGACGATGGTCAGCGAGGAAATCAAAAGAGGATTGGTATTTATACAAGACATTTGATGTTAACATCATATTTCTCTTAAAACCATTTAAGGTATACAAAAATGGATTACACATCAGCGTTTGAAATATGGGCAACAACATGCAGCCAATTGGCATCACAGAGATAACACGGGCTTCAGTCAATTGCAAGCTCTCGCCAGGTGACATGACTGGACTGGAAAAGATAGAAAAAGCAATGGTGTAACCTTTCACCGGTTTTACCATGATCAATATTCGTGTAAATTTACTTTTTTAATGTTAAAAAACTGAAGGAGCAAATGAAGTAGCCACACCGGTAATTCAAATGCTCCGGCCAACGACCACCGTTCGTTGAGTTCGTTCGTGATCGGATGGATTCGGGCGACATCGACAGTCGCCTTGCTCCCCTCCTACTTCTTGCACGGGAACAATATTCTTGACAGATTTTGAAAGGAACGCACTCTATTTTTATACCTCGATGGTTAAAACAAACATTTTCTTTAAAGCTATGTTACAAATATTTCAAACAAAGTTTCAATTCTGAATGCAATTCTCTCCGCAAACGACACTGACCGCCGTTCTTCCCAACCTTACTGAGCAACTGTTGAAACGAATTTTTTCCTCAACCCTTTTCAAATGCACAAATTCTCTCTTCCCAACGAAACTCGATCAAATTTACGATCCATGTAGGATACCAGATGAGCGAGTATTATGTTATTGTCTGTGAAAGTGGGCGGGCACTATTTTATTGTCTAAGAAAGTCTGCGGGCATCTGCATAATCAATTTAGGATGCTCAACGATAAAAAATGCTTGAAGAAAGGCAAACAGATCGTTGCTCAACAAACACTTTGCTGATCAGTGCCTCAGATTGATCATTAAAAATTTTGGGAAGAACGGCCGTGAGAGTCTCTTGCACTTTGTGTGCCAAGAAAGAATTGTGTGGCACTCCATTCACTCTTGACTACCTCTTCGGAGAGATGTCTTGATTATTGTTTAGTAATGACTCTTTTTTCTGGGACTCAATTGCTTCCAGCTCTCCGAAGCCAGTGAGACTATTCTATATCTAAGTAGATTAAATTTGCTACCATTTGAAATTAGCCCGGTCTCCGCAGACCTAATTATGTCTGAGCTACAGCTGTTTAAAATTACGCAAATTTTTAATATTTTGTCTATTGCGTAATTCCGAACATCTGTTTTACGGACACTATTAGGTTTACAGAGACTATTTTGATTTTAAATTCTAGAAAACTTAGTCCTTTCGGGTCAAATTAACAAAAACTTAAAAAATAGCTAAAAATTAAAATTTTATCAAAGATTTTTCACATAGTGTAAAATACACACGATCTTGTAAATATTAAGAACATAAAATATCGCATAGACAGTCAACAAATGATACAATTGAAAAGTGAAATCATAACTCAGAAAAATAAGACAAATAATAAAAATTTAATTATAACACTCAACAATTCCCAATGATTATTTTGTATATTCCTTTGGTACGCGTATTTTCTTTTACACCTAACACGAGAAACTAAATTATGTTACTTTAATTAATGACAATTTTTCGTCGACCAAATGACACGACTTCAAAACATTTGTATTTTTCTTATTTCAACCTCACGGGGCGATTTTAATCAAAATACTCGGGTAGGAATGTCGTTTTACGACATGTTTCTTTCCGATATTCTCACAATTTGCCACTTTATTTAAATAAATCTTTATTTTCTGTTTGCAATTTTTGCTGATTTTCGTTTTTCAATCTATAGGTACTTTTAAAAATACGTATCCGGTGTTTTAGAATCATACCACAAAATAGAGATTTTGATGAAAATCTATGAATACATGTTGTGAATGTATATATTTTTATTAAAGCCAACATTCAATGTGCGTCTTTTTTTTTACATGAATACCGCACACGAGTCTCAACTGCTCCCAACCATCTGGAGCCAGTGAGACTCTGGCATCCCCAATTGGCAAATGTTGTGAGACTGAAGGTATTTGGAGGGGAAGGAGAAGGGGAAGAGGAAGGTGGGGAAATACCTGGCTATTCAGATCTGGTCACCAAACACGGCTAAAAGCCATTTCAAGCAACGTTTCAATTCTGAATAGTGGTCTTTCACCAGGGCGATACTGAGAGTATCTTCCCGTCTGGTTAAAAATAGATATAAATGGTTATGACGTTTATCTTATTAGATATTATTATCTTATTATAATTCAGAAGTAAACTTAAAACACATCTTTTCAGACAATCGTATCCATAAATTCACCTGTAAATTGCTTAGCTAGGCTGGCCGGTTAGTACTTACCTAAAGTCATAAAATAAAATAAAAATATAATTAAAAATTCACGCATCGGTGCGCAAATGCGTCCACAGCCCGCAACACTGTAAACATCCAAAGTGTAAAATAAAAAAATAAAAAATAAATAAATAAAAACGTTAATATTTATTAAAAGCTTCTTACGCCGAGTAAAGTAATTTTATAGATATTTTCGAGTCCTAAAATTCATTTTATGAATACTTTTCAGTCCTAAAAATTAATACCAATAATTCAATAATACCAACTCTTCTTGTGCCACCGATCATCTAATAAATGTAACATCAATAGAAAAGGAGAAACAAATAACCATGTAAAACTATCATCTCTATAATTAAATTTTTCCAAAACTGTGTTCATCTGAAGCGACCTGCCAGGTAAGTATGTTTTTCTGTATCTGTCTGTACATAATTAGTTAAGAAATATTTGTACAGCGCCCTTGAGGTGATTTTTCACAAAAACGGCGCTATACAAGTCATCCAACTATTATTATTATTATTATTATAAGTTCTAGATTGGTAGATACTCTCAGTATCAACCTGCTGAATGAACGCCAATAAGAATCGAAACGTTGTTGAAATACCATTAACCGTGTTTAGTGACCATATCTAAACAGTTAGGTATTTTTCAACCATCCTACCATCTTCTTCCCCTTCCCACTCCCTTCACCATCCCAACTTACCCCGATTGGGGATGTCATTGTTACATTGGCTTCTCGAAGATGGGACTCTTGGACCGTATTCACACAATATATTATAAATTATAACATACCTACTGATAATATTAATATTTGAATTATTTTTATAAATATATATATATATTTTTTTTTTGGTTTGTTTCTGTTTCTAATGTTTTATTTTATAACCAACTATACTTAGATAATCTAGCGATGGCTTTGGCTAACAAATTACATCCACAGTTCATCCACAGTTCAAACTATATGTACAATGCATTTGACTAATGAACGTGATGCCGCATTAAAATATACATCTTATTAATTTTATGTACAGGCAAATAATATTATACAGGACCATACTTACCTGGTAGGTCACGATAAACACTGTTTATTATCGAATTTTTTATACGGTTTTCCACGCAAAGGACTTAATACTGGAAAACACATTATAATTATTGTTGAAATACCTACAGACGTTATCTGAACTCCCGCTAATGGGATTATCGCGCGTAACCCCAGTAGTAAGTAAAAGAGCAAAGCTTGTTACACCCGTTTCATAATTATGACATTTTGAAAAGAAAGTAATGTTTTTAAAAATAAAACCGTAATCTTGTTTACATCAAACAACACATCACACATTCAATAAAAATACAGGCACTAGTTTTTTTGCATACAAATGGAATAGGCATTAGACTATATAACTTAGAAGCATTAGAAATAAGGAAAGCAAAAGTCACTAATAGTAGACTCATTAATAATCAAATAAATTCAAATTAAAGTCCGATTCTTAAAATATTCCCAATAAACAAAGTACACGCCCTTCCCGGTCCTGTACCTGCTCCCCTCCCACCCTTGGCCCTTCCGTTTTAATCAATCTATAACGCATGTGTATCTTAGTTCATAGTTTAGTAATATACTGCCCTAAAGAAGCTACGGTCGTGGAGAAACCCGGTCGGCGAAAATATATAACAAATAAAAGAGATGTAAACAAAGTTATTGTTTTATTTTTTAAATTTTAATGTCACTTCTCCAAGTTACCGCTTCATATGAAGAGATAAAATAATCTTGCTATATTTAAAGCACTTTATTACATTTTTTCTATGACTAAGCTTGCTTTTGCAAAAGTTTCATTTATGGCATATTATATAATGTGAAAGCTTCCGTAGATGCAATACGCCATAAACAAGGGTGGTTGAGGGGTTTCAATAATTTCTAGACTTTTCCTCCCCTGAAGTTGCATAGCCTTACTCCCTTAGTAATATAGTCCTTTCAGAAATGTCGAGATGTTTTGCTAAGAGTTCTCATAGAGGTATTATTGTGTTTGTACTGAGAAACTCCAGTCAATTTTTATTACACGCTATCCACATTTATTATTTGTAGCACTTTAACATTTATTAGAATTGTTACCACAATTTCTGAGTGGTGCAAATCAGTTTATGACTTATGTTTAGATGTTTTAGTTAGTCGCATTTCAAGGCTGATTTATTAATTGTACAAATAACCATTAAAACTTGTATATTCAGATTAAATGTTTGCTCTATATCAGAGGTTCCCAACCTTATTTGTCTCACCGCCCACTTTTGGATTATGTTTTTCATCAGAGCTCCTCCGAGATAATAACTCAACTTTCCGCAGTCGAATCCATATCCCGACATAATCTTTTCATCACCCCTGTTCTCCACTATGATAGCTTTTTGCTCTTGATAAATATTTACATGCATATTTTACATATTATATTATGTAGTACATCGTTCTTCATCTCTCAACAGCTCCCAAGAATCCATCTGTAAAACAATCGGTTAATTGGTCAGTTCATTTTGATACATGATTCTTTGAACGATGCACCTACGATTTGACCAATCATTTGACCAATGCACGTGACATCTCGTTCGTTGGTCAAATGCATTGTACATATAGTTTGGTATTACAGATCGAAGAACTGGTGATTGCAATTTTTAGCCATAGGTTGTAATAATATATTGTTTATAGTTAGTGGTAAGATAGAAGATTGAAAAAAAAAATATATGTTTGTGCAGCGCCCTTCAGTTGATTGTTCAAAAAATGGCGCTATACAAATCATACAAATATTATTATTATTTTTACGACAAATTTGAATTCATAAGGGAAATTTATTATAAATATTTGTATTGCCTTCGTCCCCCATTTCAGACCTTCACCGCCCCCCTGTAGTCCGTCACCGCCCCCTTGTAGCCCGTCACCGCCCCTTTTTACCCTTGAGGCCACCATCGCCCTCTTAGAACCCTCAAACCCCCCTGGGAGGCGATGACGCCCCAGTTGGGAAACCATGGTCTCTATCTATAATATAAATTTATGTTACGTAAGCCAAAATATAATAATTTAATATAATATACAATCCTGTAATTCGCTGTAATTCCATGTTAGTAAGTTTTGAATTATTTATTAATTATTTTTTAAGCTTGGAACACTTGTCGAATATAATGTCAAAATATTTGTTGGCGTCTACATTAATGATTATCGCTATACTATAAGACAACGACCGCATACGTGCTATGCATAAGTGACGGAGAGGGATACAGTGTGGCGTGATGGGGGCACATTGTGCCAGGAGAGGGGAACAGATAAATTATAAATATCGGTCGGCTAGCGGTTCTAGGAATATAATCTAGCCCACGCCCATACGTACTAAATATTATAGTATCCGTCTATAACGACTGTATGGGATTGTATGGCTAGCAATATTTTGAGCGATAGATATCATATTAATATGACATATTACGTGTGCGTACCATACATTAAGGCGAAGCTATCTGTGGAATAACTATTTCGTTTAATCTGTATTACGAATCGGTTTACATTATGACACCAAAAAATATCCTTTGGATAAATTGAACATTATCCTAGAAATGACTTTGATAAGAATTACTATAGATTATTAATTACGTTGTAAAAAATATAAGCGAACTACTAAAAAAAAAATTCATCAGAAAATAATGAACGCATCCAAGAAAAAAATACATTTTACAAGAAATTATTTCTAAGTGTATATTATAAAAATTGTATATATGCTTATATTCATACATTATAAACATTTATTTTATTTCTAAAAAAATATTTTTACTATAAATTTTTTGAAATTAATAGGCTCTAATGTTCATGATAGTATTTTTGAAATTAATTATATATCTAACAAACCATTCAACTCTTTATTCTTTTTAAAAATTTTACAAAATTTACATTTTAAAGCATTTTTAAATATGATACAGGATGTACAACATCCAAAATAATTACTTATAAAAAATAATAAAAATTAAAACAAAAAATAAGTTAGACATACATAATCTCAGTAAATTGTATACAAGGCATACTGGCATTATACAAGTAGCAACAAAGCTTTACGTTTAAATGCAGCTTCATTGATGCTAAATATGTCGATATCCAAAGTGATTCTATTTAACAGCAATATTGCCCTCCCCACCGGCATGACCATTGGAAAGTTGGTCCTGCAGGCCGGGAGATAAAACATTCTATGATGTCGGTGACGGAGATAACCATCGGGAACATAGAAATGAATGTTCTCCGTGACAGCCGAATTTTCGAACCATCCGCGAATCAGTCTGAAGAAATGTGTCACAATGTGTACATCCCTTCTGACACGCAGATGGTTAATTCCGAGCATACCTATGAGAAAGTCGCTAGGATAGAGCCACGGGTAGTAGCCATACTCCCTCAAATAAAGAAATCTTAAAAATTTCTTCTGAACTCTCTCCAACATGGGGGAATACTTCACCTGATGTGGGCTCCAAACCACCGACCCACTCTCAAGCCTACTCCTTACTAGCGAGTTATATAAAATTATGAGAACCCGAGTCTCTTTAAAATTCCTTGAAGTACGTAGGACGAAACCCAGCATTTTTAATGAAGTACTACAGGTGACTTCAATATGAGCATGAAATGTCAGCCTACCATCAAACACGATACCAAGATCTTTCATAGTTGAGACACGTTTTAAACTTCGGGCGTTCATATTATACCGGTAAAACCAAGTATGACACGCCCTTGTGAAAGAAAGAATGAAACATTTAGAAATATTGAACTCAATCTGATTTCTCTTACTCCAATCAATAATTCTATCAATATCCGATTGGAGTCGATTGCAGTCTTCTAAAGTTAATATTTCTAAGAACAGTTTTAGGTCATCAGCGAAAAGAAGAATCCTGGAATGCAGAATGCTCTCTGCGATATCGTTAATAGAAATAGAAAATAGGAGGGGGCCTAAATTAGAGCCCTGAGGAACTCCAGAGAGCACAGGAAATAATTTAGACAAAAATATTCCATGCGATACAAATTGTTTTCTTCCAGTAAAATAGCTGGCAAAGAATATTAGAAACCGTAAAGAAAAACCTATTATTGACAGTTTATTTAATAAGATGTCATGATTTACAGTATCAAAAGCCTTCGAAAAATCATTGTATGAGTAATCAACTTGTTAGCCTTTATCTAAGGATTTTGATACATAATCTGTGAGTATCATAATACTACTTCCTCTCTAAACACGTGAATTTCTCAATTAGGGAGCTATTAATTTAAAAGAAAAAAGAAACTAAACGGTTTTTAATTATATATAATAATGATCTTAAAAAAAAAAATGAGGCAAGTTTTTAAAAATACCCCTTTTTTTGCTAAAATTATTTGCGAAAGATTCCTTTGATTCATTTTTTCTTTCTTACTAAATTCTTCACAAAATAAATAAAAACCGCTTTTTGCGCTAACAACAAACATTTCTAGATTCCGCTTGCCGAGCGAATTTTATGCCTATTACCTATATCTGTGGTGACATAAGACACACGGCTTGTAGCAAATATTTTTGGGTTGACACTTGGGACATCCCCACGAATATCTGACGATGTACAAATCAATAACATTGCTCCTATTTGGAGTTGCCATATAATACGAGTATATATTTTCCAATGAAATTAATAATTTATGCAAAATATCACGACAACATTATATTTCTTGCTCTCAAAAACAATAAAAATGTGGAAATGAAACTTTAAATAGCTCTAATGCAAATTTACCAATTTATACTTCAGATTGTTGGAACCAATTAAATTAATTGTTTCGTTTCGTTCTTAAAAGCCAATGAAAACATAATACGAGTATATATTATAAAGGTAGGTACTTTAGGTTCGCCAAATATAACTAAAAAGGAGCATTATATTAAGTTGTTTGTTTATCGACTCGGAAGGGTTAATTTCTTATTGAAGCTTGTTTGCAATTTCTGGTTTATTGTAAACCAAGCCAGGGGCCTGATTCTGGTTCTTTTAAAGGATAAGACATTGTCTTTATCCTAAGGTTTAAAGAGATTTAGCTTAACTACGGTTACGATTCCATGTCAATAACAATACATCTTTAAAGGAGTTTTCTGTTTTAAATCACAGTATTTAAAAAAAATTATTGGCACATCACACATTCTTTGCTTATTTTACACGTGTAGTTTATTATATTTTTTAGATTTTAAAATAGTTTTGTCTAACATTTCGAGCTTTTTGTATATGTACTTTACAAAAATCGCAACTTCGATAATTCGGTTAATTTAATAATTTAATAAAAACCTTGCGATCAATGCGGGAAAAACAGATTCCAAATGCAAGTACGTCACAGAATGGAGAATCTATGATCATATTTGGTTTCTCAGTACATCGGTTTCACCGGTAATAAATCATTTAGGGCACCATAAAAATTGAAATTGGGTAGGGGTAAATAGAATCATGTAAATAAATCGTCTCAAGATGGCCTAACCACAGTTTGAAAAAGGCCTTCAACGCCGAAACAGCTGTCACAATAATGAAAACTGAAATACTTGCAGAACTTAATAATAACATTATTAAATTTTGATTTACATTAAAATTCAAAAAAATATATATTAAATGAAGTTCTGCGAATTAACTCAAAATAATTAATAATTAAATAGCATTATTATGCGACAAATAACTCACTGTGGATAACGCCTCCCCGGGAACCCTTCATTAGATAGCCAACATCTCTGTCATAGGTCACCTCAACTGGTTCGCTACGTTTTGTGACTTAGCAGGGGTATCCAGGTTCATGAGGGTGAGGTTTGTCCAGGATGTGTCTGCCCACCAACTGCGTTGCGGGCCGGATCGGGAAAAGCCGATTGAGGGAGACTCTTTGAGCTCTCTAGACGGACTCTCTCGATCCATCATAGCCTTGCAACGTAGTGTGAGGGATGGATTAATATGCCCGTCACTCTTGGACTTACTGACCTCCAGATTCCTGCCCACCCCTCATACATTTTTAACATCGTCTCCTTCCTTTCCCCATAAATACCGCCCACACAGCATCCCCAAAGATCACATGGAAATTATTTTCCTCAGAGCCTCCTGTGTGGAGTTAAGTCAATACTTTGTTCTTAAAAACTACGCAAATACTGATATTTTTAAAGAATGTCTTGAATGACAGCTGCCATCCGAGAGAACCGGAACCACAGTCAAGCAAAAAGTCTTTAACTCTAAGGATAATGAAAATATCTTATCCTCAAAAGAACCGAAATCAGGTCCCAGGTCTTATTCAACTCCCGTCTCGACAATTCGCAATTCCATTCTGGAGTGGAACTTAAGTTCTACAGTCGTTCATCTCTCGACCGAAGCGATCTCGGCGACTGGAATATTATTCCGAAGGCATTTCGAGGTAATGCAATTTCAATTTACCGCACTTGCAGAGTTTCGATCCTTAAACTAGGGAAGATGCAGTCGAAGACTCGATCTCGAGTTGTCGGTGTGTTATTTACACGAGGAAATAATCGAACCCAATGTCTGGCTTCACAACACTACCGTTGCTCTGCAGGGTTGTCTAGACTGTATCACCATTATGATGATCAAACTTTAGTTGTAGGGGAAGATATAAGGGTGAAATTCGGAACCTGACTATCATACCAATTTGGCACATTTCTATGGATTAATAGGTTTATGGAGAAAAGTTGGGGCCGTCCCAGGAAGACAAGTAATTTGATTGCTTTAGGGCGGACCAAGTTTGAGCGTCAAAACAATAGATGGTTATGTATCATTTTTTTTTTTTTTACAGATAGTAATGTCTTTCTTAAAATGATGGGTACTAAAATGTTATTCAAAATGTTGGGTTGAGAAGAAAAAAAATCCGCAAAACTTCTCGACACCAAAATAAACTACCAATGAATCGAGATTACAAAAATGTATTAACAATGCGTACTTAGTTTGTAAAATATTTAGTTAATTAAGGATGAGCATGTAGAACCGAGCTAGCAGTCCACAATGGAGTGCTGATTCCAACCCTGATGTATGTCAATGAGGCATAGAACTGGCAGAGGAAGGATGGAAGGAGTCTGAATGCTGTAGAAATGAGATCTCTGAGGCAAATATGTGGTAAAACTATGTATGATCGTGTGAAAAATATTGATATCCGTAAATAATGCACGGCTAATGTAAGCGTAATGAGAAAGATTAAGATAGGGAAGCTTATATGGTTTGGGCATGTAAAGCGATGAAAGAAGAAAGGAGTGTAGGAAGAATGTGTGACGCGAATGTGAATGGAAGAAGAAGCCGGGAACCCTCGAGGAATACATGGCACGATCAAGTGAATCAAATAAATAATGCATATCGCCAACTATCCCTTCTACCAAGATACATCCCATTCCCATGCAGCGCTACAGAAATGTTCCAGGAAGGACGAGTGCACTTTTTCAGGGCACTTCTCCGCCACTGCATGGGAAGCCTACGGTGCAGAGTGCGCCAATCCAAGCATACCATCATTACTGCTACGGTTACATGGATGAAGTCTCCGCTAATGGCCCCTTGGAAATGGGAAACCATCAAATGTCCACCGTAAACTTGTAAATTTTTCTTTTCTCTCTCAGTGAATGAACTTATTTTGCATATTTTACCGAGTAATCTTTTTCTTTTCTTTTTTTCTTCCTCTTATTTTACGTACCTATTGTTATTTTTTTGTTTGTATTATTATGACTTATGGAACGTATTGCACTACTCCTGCATACCTTCTGGAATAAAGAACTATTATTATCATTATTAAATACTTAAATAATCGGGCCATGTCGGAAGTCGGAGTAACAGAATAGAATTTATAAATGTGAATGAAGCAAGAAGTGTATGCCAAAATCGAGTTTTTTGGCGGTACATCCTCTCTTCCTACCCCTGTGGGGAAACGGCGTCATGGTTAGTTAGTTAGTTAGTTAGTTAAGGACGAGCACCCAAATCAGGCGCTAAACATCATTCTCCAGGTTGCTAACGCAGGCAATACAACGAATTATGTATCGTAAATTCTATACGGGTAGTTAAGAAAATGTCTAAGGTTTCCAATGACGAAAATATTCAAATTATTATCTATTAAATTATATGAAATATGTATCAAAATAATCGAATATATGTGCATTTTAAAAACAATTCTCTTTTTCGAGTGTTTTACTTAAAATTCCAGTATGCTACTGATCTAAAACTTTTTATTTATTATTGCAAACCTTATACATTTTCCTAACTGCCTGTGAAGAATTTGTAGATAAATCATTCGAAATATTTCTTGCGGTTGTAAAAGTGTATTTTTAGTGCCCTCCCTTAAACCGAGCTTTTATACAATTTTTTCGTAATTATTTTCTTATTAAATTTAATTCGTTTTTTCTAGGTTCCGTAGCTCATGATGAAATGACAAGTTGAAAATTTGCTAGTCAAAAATACTTTCCTTAATTCCAATATGAAAAAGCTGCCCAAATTTCATGACGCTAGAGCTCATCGTCCATGAGTGTTTAATGCCACAAAAAAATTGTAATTTTTATTTAATTGCTACGTGAATATAAAATAATACCGTCGAGTCGTAAAGAAAAATATTAATTTCATTTTAGGGCGTAGATTCCGAACGGGTGCTTAAGATTTGCGGCCCCTGTGAAGTGCCCCCGGGTCTTTATTATGATGACACTCGGACACCATAACGGGGGTGTTGTCGACTTGGTAGATTCCATAAAATACAACGAGCCGAGGGGGCGAGGGTTTGACTGATTGTCATTGCGTCCGCCATCGCTTTTTATTTTACCTTCGATCTTCGATATTGCGAATGAATTCTACGACGATGATGAGATGCTATTCACAGGAGGCATGCCTAGATCAGCAAAAGGGATCTTTTGAAAATGCGAATAAAATTCCCCTGGAAAATATTCAATGGTAATTGAAGTGGTATGTTTAGGAAATGGGGTATATTGGTCTACCAAATCGATGCACTAAAGGAAACGGTGACGATTTATATGGGTTTGTTGAAATTTGTTTCTCGTTACAAACTAATGTTACAGCCTATTTTTATAGTGGTTTAGGCAGTTAGGAGCTCAATTCCTGTCGATATGCAAATAGGATTGGTAGATACTCTCAGTATTCATTCTGACACAAAACGTTGTTTGAAATCGCCGGAGCAACTGGCCAATTCTAGATTAAAGTGAAGTTTCAGTGAGGTGAATTAAGTGCTAGAGGTAAGGTAAAAAAAAAACAACCAAACAAAGCAAGGTAAGCCTATTCAATTTCCGTGGCATCCTCTCAGGCCGTCCTATCACCTTTTTCTCATCTGGTTCTCCAGATTAACTTCACCGCCAACCCAGAATTGGGATTTTGTCAGTGCTGTCGAATCACGCTTTAACCGTGTTTAGTGACCAGATATGAATATTAACTTGTTATTAACTATTTGCTGCATCCCTGGGTTTCGTTGTCGGCTCATAAAGCTGAGTGATACTTAACTCAAAATTATCAATATTACTCAATAATATTATCTTTTTTTTAGTACTCAATTTTAAACGCACTTTTGTTTTCCTCATAGCACCAACCAGTACCTATCAAACACAAACATAATTGTTTACTCTATAATATTTGTTTTTCTCATCTCTTCATAAGTACTTAACTATTATACTATACTCAAATTATCTGGTATACGTAAACAATCACTCTATACTTTTTTTTCTTATCTCATTGAACTTTACTATTATTCGAAATTAATTATTATACTTTATTCAAATTTTCTGGTATATGCAATTATTTTTTTCTTATTACTTAATTCCTATTCTTCACATCTCTTTATACTTAATTATTATTTTTTTCTAGATATATATGATACTATATTACGATACTATGTCAATACTAGAGCATCTCCTGTCCCGATCCTATCTTCCTCTTCCTCTCCTCCTTTAATTCTTATTTTGTTTTATGTAATAAAACATACTTTCTTAACCACTTGTAGCATAAGAAACTTTGTTGGCTTACCTTTTGTAAAACTTCCTTTGTATATAAATCTGTACTAAAAGCTGTTTGTTTCTTACAAATAAATAAATAAATACTAGCTATTTTCCGTTTTTTTTTGTATATGTCAATTTGACTGTCCTAAAACGGGATTTCTTAGGAACAATGGGTTGAACAAATGTTGGGCAGTCAGAGCTTTCTTACATTTTGTTGTTAAATAATGTGTTTTAAATAAATAAATATTATATTGTAATAATTTTTTATTGACATTTTTGATTAATTATTTACCTACTTTAATAAATTTTTGTTTATGTTTATAATATGTCCATTATTACATTATTGTGTTCTATGTTTATCATTTGTCTATACTTGACATTATTATTTTTTAGTATTCTGTATATTCCTGATGAGTAAAGCATCGCTTTCAAAACATGTTCATATGTATATATTAATATAGTGGCGAATACAGTAATTTTTAATTCATTTTTAAATAAATATTATTATTATTAATTACTTCCTGGTTTAGCGTAAAAACTTACCTGTAAAAAGTCATTTCATCAAAACACCACTTTTATGTTGGTACCAATGCATTCGGAACATCTGTTGTCAAGATTCTCGGCCGTGCGTATTTTGGTTTTGGATTTGTATCGAATTTTATATTTGTCAATTTAGTTTTGTATTTTAAGTATATATTTTTATAGTTTTGGCAAAATTTTAACTTAATTTTTGGTGACTTTAAGCTCTATACTTGTTGTTCATTATAAAAAAAACTATTATTAATAAAAGAAATAAGAATATTCATGGGAAAACCGGATATTACGATAATGTTTATGTTAATTACTATTATTGTTAATATATGTACATATAAATACGTACATTTGTTTTAAACCACTTCAATTTACTATATTGATCGACCGGTTTCGGAAGTACCCCTCCTTCATGGGGACTATATTAAACTAACATAAGATACAAAAAAAAATGACAGACATACATGAATATTTAGGTGTTAGACTGTGAGTCGACCAAAGGGGAAGGGGTAATTAGGGGTTTTCGGGGGAACCGAGCGGTTCACTGGAAAAATATCTAGAAGAGGACTGTGCGATAAATTTACTTGGTTACTCAAAATACTAGAATTAATATTAATATTTCTATTTACATTGTATTAAATTGAAGTGGTTTAAAACAAATTGTTGTGTTTATACAATATTATAATTATGACTGATCATAGATTTATAGCGTTTAGGAGGGCTTTGAAAAAATGAAACATTGAAAATTATTTTCACTCTGAAAACTAGCTTTAGAACAAAAACTCTGGTATTTTAAATAGACTTGAGTTTCTTATTATAATCTGTCTTTTTATATAACACTAACTGGATGTGTACCCGGCTTTACTCGGGATTTTGTTGTTTTGTTTTGAATAAAGTTATGAAGTTGAATTCTTGCTTGTCGTTTGGGTGCCATAATTGATTTGATAGTGAAAGTAATGCCTTGTGATGACTATTACTATCTCTAAACAAAGAACTAGCTGAACAACCACTCCTGTGTCATTGCCCTATCAGCACTGGTGTTTCGCACCTGGTGCAATGGGATATTTTTCAGCACGTATATCAAAAAAATGTTCGTGTTGTATATATGTATATTAATAATAAAAAGAAATGTTTTCAAAACGTTAGGTAGGTACTGAAACAAAATATACGAAAATCATTCCGATTTCTTTGTGATTTAAATAATAATCTTGTCGAAATTCACTTTAAATATAACGTAGTTGTTATAATACCTGCCTTTGGTTCCGAAGGTTGATTTCAATCTCTTTACATCAGCCCCTGGCTTTGTGAACGATATCCATCCTCTAGTACGCAATAGGCACTGTAGTCAGGGTAGGAAGGGTGGATACAGAGAGGTAGGTTTCGTATCCGCTGTGGAGGGCACTTCCTAATTTACTACCGCGCATTTTAAAGGTCTGCCACTGTGAATTAGCTATCGAATTTCTACCCAGACTTCCACCGCTTCCTGTCCTGTTCTACTCTTCTCTGAATTTTGACTCTACAATGGGCAAAATGTTCAGACAAATAATATTATTACACATTCAGGGATGGAATTAGATATTTCGATGCTACTTTACTTCATGCAATTGTTGGAAGATTCGTTGTATTATAGGAATATTAGATCCCTATTAGTTGTATTATAAATAATTAATTTTCTTGATCACAAACTCACCGAATGTTATTGGTAGTGGTATAATATTGTTTATATACTGTTCAAATGTTGTAATTTTTTATCACAGAACGTATTATAGTTATTACAGTGATTGTAATGTTATAATTAGTCAAATTACACGGTATTGAAGCGAGGAGATATAATTTATGTTGTTACACGGCCGGGACACGAGAGGAGAATGATTTTCTCAAGGCAATCGGGGTTTTTGTAATCTCGTTGTTTTTCCAATGTTTCTTGAGATCTTGTGTTTTATGTATATATAATCAGCGGTTGCCAGGTGGCCGGTAGGTAGATAGCTACAGTATCTTTACATTTTTGCTGAATTTTCGCAAGTGTTTTAGGTTTATAGTATAATCCACTATACAGTGATGGTATCGCAACCAGAGTTGAGCCGAACACAGCACTCACAGATGCTGTGCTTTGATACAGCATATTTCAATCTCGTTATTCGAATTCAGAATGTAAAATTCCAATAAAAATAAAAACTATTTTTATACCCGCCAAGTTAATCAATATATACTAGTGTTTCATTCAATAATTACTGTTTTTATTATATTTCCGGGTTTGCGATAAGCCGACGTAGCTCAACGGTAGAGCATCTGACCGGACATCAGAAGGGTGCAGGTTCGAGTCCTGTCGGCGACATTTATCTTTGTTCGGAAAGGTTTTTTTCAATTTGGATGAGTGTTTCAGGCTAATAATTATTGTTTATAAAAATAATTGTTACCCTTTGGGCTATGCGCAAAAATCTTGTCTTAAGTTTTTAAGAACTTTAGTTTATCAATTAAAAAATAAAAACAGTTCACTTTGTTATAAAGGGAAAGTTTACTTTTTAAATATAGCGTTCGATTTTCCACTCAAAATTACGAGGGGGAGATTAAATAATCTGTGCTTCTAGTCCCCGACCCTGCTTCAAAGCTTGCTTCGAGCTTTTAATATATTGCTTACACAAACGAATTACAGCGTTAAGTAGCATTAATTCAAATGATTTAAAATTCTAACCTTCAGCTTTAAAAAAAAAGTGGAAACTTCGGAGGGTCTTTTGAGTATTTTTACTTCCCCTTAATTCTCTAATTCTTCCGGTGGTCTGAACATAGGAATAGAGGAATAGAGGGGCGACATCGGATGCGGGTTTAAATAGAACGTAGAAGTGCGTAGAATGCCGAAAGCAAAGCTTTTAAAAATAATTCATCAGATTATATAAATATTTAGGCATTGGTAGATTAAGGGCGTTTCTTTTATTCACGCATACAGGTGACACGGGAAGGACTTTAATCCGTTTAAAATCACGTGAGATTGTTGATTAATTAACACGTTGCGGTATAAGAAAGAAAAATGCAAAATTGTAACAGGCCATCTTCTTATCTTTATCATCGTAGTTTATGAAATGTCAGAACCGTGACATTTCATAAATTAATTAATTACAAATTTGAAATTTTAGAAATTAGAAAAAGTGTTAATTTAAATCATTTTTTATTTTAATTTTAAATAGCTGTCATTTATTTATTTTCGTATTAATATTGATTAATAAAAAAAAAAAATTTAAATTCTAATGTAATCTTTTTATTCAATGTTTTTTTTTATTTTTATAAACATTTTTGATTAATTACTTACCTTAATTACTTACCTACCTTAATCAATTTTTGTTTATGTATATAATTTGTCTATTCTTACATTATTATTTTTTAGTGTTCTGTATATTCCTGATGAGGGAAGCTTCACTTTCGAAATATGTTGATACGTCTATATTAATAAAGTGATGAATACAAAGTAATTTTTAATTATTTTATTTATAATGACGCCACAAAGTGAATACTAATCTTTTAAAGAAATTATTAAAAAATATATATTTGATAGTTATACTAGTTTATGTAAAAGAAATCGAAACGTTGCGTTGCTTGATAATTTTTTTTACTTTGTTTATTGACCAAGTCTGAATACTTGTAATAGCTATGTAAGTTATTATTAACCTCATTCGTCCCCTTCTTTAATTATTATTTACCCTCTTTCTTCAGTCTTAAAACATTTCATAAATTGAGATACCTACGTGTGATTAGTTTTGAACAGTTGGCTCCTTTGTGCGGAGTAATAATAATAATAATAATAATTGGACCATTTCTATAGCGCCGCTTTTGTGAGAAATCACCTCAGGGGCGCTGTACAAATATTACTTCCTATTCTTATATTACGTCTATTCTACGAATTTATATAATATTTATTTTTTGTTTTACATTTATTTTCTCTTTTTGTGCAGTCTATCATTACACATTATTTATAGATCATATAAAGAAATGCAGTTAAATTATCAAAACTAAATTTAATGTTAAATTGAAAAATAAAAAGAAGCTAATTGTATTTATTCCTTAAGATATATTGCAAGACGCTAATACAAATGACAGAATGATTGTTTTCATTATATTCAAGAGTGTATTAAAGCTAAGACAAAGAATTATTATCCATATTTTAGGATAAATAACACAGAATACTCTTAAAAGGGTGGAGCGGCGGGGGAGGATGGTGGCAGGTGGGATTGATCCAGGGGGCCCTCAAAATCTTCTTTGTCTTGGTGACGACCCTGGGCGGCGAGACGAAACGGTTGGTGTTGGTCTGCACGTACGCCAGGCGCTTGTCAGCCGGCTTCAGGATCCGGAGGGAGCACTTCAGCGTGTCGTCCACTGACATCATCGCTCCTGCATTATCGAATTCCCCGCAGTACCAGTTGCTTCTTGGTAAAGAACTCACACCCGTCCTCTACCACCTGATGCACCCGGCTGATCAGGTCAAAGTCGTGCTTGTTGAGGAACTTGGCCACTATATCAATGACGAAGGTAAAGGCTCGTTCTCGACCCAGCTGGCTGTGTCCTTGTTGGGCAGCCCACTTCCCAGGTGTATACAATATTTTTACAACCGCCGTAGCCGGAGTAACCCGGCTAACTTTGGCACTTCACTAGAACATGTGTTAAGGGCCTTCGATCGACCGCCAGATGTCCGATGACCGATGACCGTTGGTTTGTTCGGCAGAACGAAGCAGATTTCAACTCAAAATATTTGAAATATTTGGGTTTT